>SZWC01001803.1:223029-263401 GCA_023375785.1 Penium margaritaceum | reverse complement strand
ATAGATATAGATATAGATATAGATATAGATATAGATATAGATATAGGTATAGATATAGATATAGATATAGATATAGATATACATATAGATATAGATATAGATATAGATATAGATATAGATATATATACAGATATAGATCACCGCCTCATTTAGTCTTGTCATGTTGGATTCCTTGAGGAGCACACTTATGGTGCCTTTCGTGCAGAGCGCTGCCTCCCTTCCTCGGCCTCTCCCACGGCCTACACTTGAGACGGTCTTGTGGTTGCTGGTTCCCCCTTCCCTTCCTCGCCTCCTCCGGTGATCCCTTATGTGCATCCTGTGCCTTCAACCACCTTTGCTCCTGCCCCTTTCCGTGCCCCCCCATGTCCATCTTGCCGCCGACCTCTGACTCCCCTCTACCCCTCCTTCCTTCTTTCTTACCCTCCTCGCATGTCCCAGTGACCCGTCCTCAGGTTCCTTCTCTTCCTCCTACAACGGTCCCTTTCTCCACACCGAGGCCTCCTCCCACGCCTGTCTCCGTTCCTCTCCCCCCTCCTCTGTCCTCCCCCTCCCCTCCCGCCACTCTGCCCGCTTCCTTCCCCCCGTCTCTCATCCCTAATCCTCCTCCTTTACCCCCCTCGCATCGCCGTTGTGGTCTGTCGCTTGTCTCTCCCCTCCCTACTCTCTTACCATCTCCCGTGTCGCCCCCCGTCTCCCCTCTCGGCATCCCCCCCTCCCCTCCTCTCGTTCCCTCCGCTCTGACTGTACCTCAGCTTGTGGGCTTTACCCGTGCACTGTCTCCCCCTCTTTGTGCCGGTCCTATTCTCCTCTCTATCTAGNCCTCCCCCTCCCCTCCCGCCACTCTGCCCGCTTCCTTCCCCCCGTCTCTCATCCCTAATCCTCCTCCTTTACCCCCCTCGCATCGCCGTTGTGGTCTGTCGCTTGTCTCTCCCCTCCCTACTCTCTTACCATCTCCCGTGTCGCCCCCCGTCTCCCCTCTCGGCATCCCCCCCTCCCCTCCTCTCGTTCCCTCCGCTCTGACTGTACCTCAGCTTGTGGGCTTTACCCGTGCACTGTCTCCCCCTCTTTGTGCCGGTCCTATTCTCCTCTCTATCTAGGACATTCTGGAGACTCCCCATCCCCAGCGTCCTCCCCTATCGCTCGTGCGGGCGACCTCTTCCTTCTCGCACTGACCCCACCTCCGCCATCCTTGCCCACTACACCCTCCTCTGCCCACCTCTCGCCCCTCCCTTCACTGGTCGATGTCCTCTCTTGCAAGACTCTTCCACCCCTTCCTCCTTCCTCTCCCTCCCCATCGTCGCCCATCTCCCCTCTTGTCCACCCTATCTGACAATTTTGCCTCACCCTTTCGTCCCCAGCCTGGCCTCACTTCTCGGCGTTTCTCCTTGCCCCCGCTCGTGGATGCGCACACACGCTGCCTAGACCCGGCCCTCCACCTCCCCTTCCCCTCCTCCCCCTCCTTTCTCACCTCGTCCACTTCCCCCCGCTCCCCCCATCCCTGCCTCTTCGCTCTCTCCTCCTCTCGTGGATACCCCTCCTCCCTCCTCCCTTGTCTCCTCTCGCACTCGCTCCCGCATAGCTCGCGCCCTTACCTGCACTTCTATCCCTCTCAACGTCACACTACCTTCCTCCTCGTCCTCCGTCTCTCCTTCTCCTACGGTCACTTCTCTCCCAGTGACATCCACACCCCCAGCCCTTGCGTTGTCCCCTCCCTTCCCCTCCCGGGTCTCTACTGTGCCACTCTCCACATCCGCTTCCATCCCACTCTCTTCCGCCTCCTCCCTTCTCCCTTACCCACTTCCTCTTCTAGTCGTATCGTCACCTATCTCTCCCCTAGTCGCTTCTCCTCCTTTTGTTTTAGCCCCCTCGCCCACTGCTCATTTGCCTCAATATCAACCCCCTTTAGTGGTCTGTGCTCCCCTCCCTTTTTCCTTTTCTCCCTCATCTGCTGATGTGCTCCCTCTATCTTGCCCCTTGTCACAGTACACCCTCCATTCGGCCCACGCCCATGGTCATCACTTCTTCCATCTTGAGTTTCGCCATGCACTCGATGCCTGCACTGATCACCGCTTCGTTGGTGCCCAAACATCTGTTGCTTATGCCCTCGGAGTCACCTCTATTCCACCCTTGTCTCCCTCTCCTTCCCCCCTTGTGGTATTCGACCCCCTCATTCTGGATGCCGCGCTTGCTCGTTTGGATGCCGCCGACTGGCACGTGGTATGTGTTGCCAAACTTGTAGCCCGGGCTGAACATGGTGTACTCCAACTTGCCGAACCTCCTCTCGGTAGCACGGCCATCAAGGCCAAGTGGGTCCTACACAAGAAGTTCACCGCCTCGGGTGCCCTCGATTGGTACAAGGGTCGCCTCACCGCCAAGGGCTACTCCCAGGTTCACGGCGTCGACTTCAGTGACACCTACGCCCCTGTGGGCCGCTTCACGACAAGCTGCATTGTCATCTGTCTTGCGGCCCACTTTTGGTGGGAGCTTCATCAGAGGGACGTAAATAACTCCTTTTTACACGGTCCTCTAGAGGAGGAACTTTACATGATTTAGCCCCCGGGCTTCTCCGATGGTACAGGACGCGTTTGTCGCCTCCGTCGCGCGGTATATGGTCTCCGCTAGTCCCCTCCCTCTTTGTCAGTGGCACCACTCTCGTGCCTGCCTTCATTTGGTGTATATGGATGACCTCCTCATCACCTTTCCCTCTTCTTCTGAGATCTCCAAGGCAAAGGGTCTTCTCTCCTCGACGTACCGCATGAAGGACCTTGACCTTGCTGCTATGTTCTTAGGCATGCAAATCAAGCGCCTCCGTAACTACATGGTGGTTCATCAGAAGCGCTACGTGCAAACCCTTACAGACCACTTCGCCTCCGTTGTCGACCTCTCTTGTCCTCTGCCTGCTACCTCCTTGCATATGCCACCAAGTACTCTGCTCGCCCTTCGTGTGGCTGAAGATGCGGAGTCTAGTGCGCCAGAGTCCGCCGCCACATTTCAGTCTATCATTAGCATGCTCATGTATCTAACTGGCACCATGCGCCCTAACATCGCCTGTACGGTCAACGTCTTGGCCCAGTATGCTCGCGAGCCTCGCACTGCTCACCTTCAGGCGGCCGCGTATGTCCTTGGGTATGCCCGTGCCGGTCTCGTCTTTACGGCCGGGTCAGGCATACCTCTCCTGGCAGGCAATGCCGACAGTGATTATGCCCGCAACCCGGACGCCTGCAGCCGTAGTGGTTTCTTCTTCCTCCTTGGCCCTGCTACCATCTACTAACATAGTGGCAAGCAGGGTTGTGTCGCTCGCAGTACTAGGGAGGCCAAGTACATGGCATTGGGTGGTGCTGCGGCTAAGGCGGTGTGGCTTCGTCACCTTCTTGACAAATTTTGTCTCCCCACCCCAGCCGTGCCTCTCCACACCGACAGTGAGAGTGGATTGGCCATTGCCAAGAACACTGGTGCGCTTTATCGCCACACCAAGCACATCATTATTGAGCACCACTACGTGCGCGACGTGGTTGCGGTAGGCAATGTTTGTCTCCGGTTCATCTCTGTTGAGTTCAAGCTCGCGAACTTCCTCACGAAGGCCCTCCACCAGACCGCCTTCGCTTCGAGCATCACTTTTGTCAGCCTCCAGACCTTGGCCCCGCTCGATTGAGACCACCTTCATTTTTTCTCTGTTCTTCGCACTCCCCGTGCCTACATTGTTTGGTCCTCTGCTCAATGACCAATCGTATGCTGCATCCCTACTCCCACCCGTGCTTTCCGCTTCTCCCCTTCGTGTGTGCGCCTCTTGTAGGCACCTCTCCATCTGATGTCCTCCGTTGTTGGCATGACGTCTTCCGTCTGCCCATCTCCTCTCCTTCCCATTCCTTCCCCCTGTCCCCCTCCCCCCTCTCATGACTTGTTGGTGCCCTGGTTGCCGTGTGCCTCTGGGCGATTGGATGCAGGTCCTTGATTCTCCCCGCCCCCGTTGCACGAGTCAGGACTACCACTCGGGACTACTACTAGCTCTGAGCCTCCTCCTTCCTCTCCCTACTTTCTTTGTCCGCATTGTTGGTCCTCTACTCGGTGACCACATGCATGCCACATCCGTGCTCTATTCTATGATGTGGACCCCCCCTCCCCTTGTTAGTGCGTCTCTTGAAGGCTCTTGTGCACCCGTTCTACTTCATCGCTGGTGTGGTACTTCGCGCATGTTTATGCCCACACCCCCTCACACCTCTTCCCTCTGCCCCCCCGTTTTTTTGTGTCTTTGTTGTCGTGTGCCTCTAGGCAGTGGGGTGCAAGTCCATGATTCTCTCCCATGGCACTCGTCCCGTCTTCGCTACGCGCCTCAGGACCGCCACTCGTGGTCGCGTGGTGCTCCTGACCGGATGTGTCGGGTGGGTCCTTCTCGTCGCGTGCTTCGCGATGGGTGCTTCTGGCAAGGTGCTTCAGTGGTGTGCTTCTAGTGGGGATCATGGCGGAGGCGCTTCCGGCGGGTGTGACTGGTGGAGTGCCACTGGTGGCGTTCTTCTGGCCGAGTGTTGCGACCGCATCCTTCCGGCCATGCACCACATCCTTGCGCCTCTGGGTGAGCTCTCTTGGCACAGTGTCGCCCCTGGCACTCGGCGTCATCATCCTCGTTGCCGCATACTCCGGCCTACTCTGGCGTTCTTGTGGGACTCTTGTTATGGTGTTCAAGCTTTCTACTTGTGGCACCCACCCTTGCTAGCGCTGTCGTGTTAAAGTAGTTAATGTTGTTGCTGCTTGTGTTAGAGTTCCTAGTTCAGTCCTAGCTTAGTTCAACCACCCGAACTTGACTCACTTGGTTAACTCCTACCATTATGACCCTTGCTAAACTAACAGCTAGGAGCTGGTGCACGCCCTCTAACCTGCGCACCAGTCGAGTGGTGCACTCGCGCTTAAGAAGGGGGCCTTTCGCTCCCTCCTCACAGGGGAGCAAAAGCCCCCCTCTCGCCAATCACATGGGCATCGCGATACCTAGCCTGGAGCATGTTGCACCGCACGACATGCTCCAGGCTGCTGACGTCACTCTCTTTGCATGGCCGACCCGGTAGGGGGCGGTCCTTGCCCTCGTTCAGCTCACTCTTTCTAACTAAACAATTCAATTCTCTCGCCTTGATCTACTCTCACGACTAAGTCCTCCAGCACCTTGCTCTCCCTCATAGCTCTTGAGAGCCCTCCCCCTCACGACGCTTGAGAGCCACCTCCCCCTCACAACTGAGAGCAACAGTTGGCCCCGCGGCTCACTCCCTCGGCCTTCCCCCTCACAAAAGTCGAGCGTCACCCGAGTCCACCCACCACCCGTCCCATCGATCCTCCCCCCAGCATCGCCGTATTTAACAGTATACATAGAAGAACAAATATATACATATATACACAAAGATATAGATATTAATGTAGATAAAGTTAAATGTATAGATATTGGTGTATATTAGATGTAAATAGAAAGATAGGTTTATGTGTTAATATTGATATGGATATCGATACTCAAATGGATATAGGTATGCATATGCAACTTGATATGGATATAGATATAGGTATATACTCTTTCATATTCAAATACATCATAATTAATTTCATATGTTTCAAGTCAAACATCCCCTTTTAGCATTACATGAAGGAAGTATTTTGAAACATGTCAGTGGACAGCGGGTAAAGTTTGAGACTTGAGATAAAAGCTTCCATGTATAACCATTTAATAAAAATCCATACACCCCTGAAAAACGGCACAACTATCTTTAGCATACATGATAAATTTTTCAGAAATTCCTTACCAGTCATTATTTACGTAAGGAAGGTTACAAGAAGCTTCATACCCACACGTTTTCTAATGTTTCCATTCACAATTTCCACAAAGTCTACTTAGCATGATTGTCATTTGCAAGATGTTTTGGTTACTTTGAAGAGGAATTGTTTACACATCATCAATCAAACAAATTGTGTGAAACACATGATATGAAACACATTATTAATTTCTTATTTCTTTGTGTACTTAGCAAAAAAGCTGATCCTCTTAGCTTTTATCTTGGAGAGTTTCTACTGAGATAAAATCTGATGGTGGGTTTTATTATCTTTTGAAAATATTCTTAGATTTTCCTTTTTATCATCAGAACATGTGCTTCTAGAGAGTCGAAATTCTAAAAAATGGTTCACATACATCTTTTTGGGCTCAAAGAGGCCTTCACGGCTAGGCATGACTGAGTTCTCAGAGCTGATGTGTCAAATTAAGAATTTTAATTGAGCATGAATTGTGTTAACCTCACTTTGGTTTTTTTAGTTTTTCTCCCCCCTCTCCCTTTCCGCACCTTGAAGTGACCATGGGGAGTGAATGTGATGGCTATGGTGTTTGTAGGCGATTTGGCTGCTAAGTACATTAGTGTTTCACAATCACAAAAGATCCAGGAAGGCTTATGGCATTGCACTTGTGCATCATTCCTTTGACGTGTACGTTGAAGACCACACTCTCGCATGCACTGATCTTATGCAATTTTGTGGTAATGGGGCGGGAGAGGGATGGATGTTGTATCAAAATCTAGTGCCACCTCCCCACCCTTCCCCCCACTTGTAGTGGAGAATTGTATGTGGAATTTGTTAGTGGATTTGGACAATAAGCATTGTGAAAGAAACAACAAATTGTACACGAGTGCATGAGTTTCCACAATAAAATCTGAACATTGACCAATTATAAATCAACCATGAGAAAATTCCAAGATGTAGAAAGGTTCTTGTGCATCAATCAAACGGACATTGTTTGATATGGTGATCTTCAGCCGTGCGATTGACCAACAATATTTTATCACAATGGTTATATCCAATTTTTTTTATGGGATGAGCATTAAAAAGTCACCAGAAAAGAGGTGAAAATCAGCCTCGGCCAAAAACGAACCTGGACACTCAAATATTGAGATCTCAATATTCGGGTGATGGGTAGGGGGTTAACGACATTAAAAAAGACACTTCTTATGTGAATATCTCCCTTTCCCACTATTTGGTCGAGCTTTGATAGCCATCCTGCCAAACAACTTGCAAACCATCCCATCGCATTAGCAATAGGTTTCTTGACTGCGGCATGAGCCGAGGTTTTGCTACAACAATGTGACCAAAGGAAATTGTACCAAACAGCCCAAAAGCAAAAGTTGTACTCGGTTTTAGCCGGTAATACTACATAGGTTAGATATACGACACACCTTAAAACATAAAACTAACAATGATTGTATTGTAGTCAAAGACTATGCCTAATGAGTGAGCAAAGATACACAGCATAGCCATAATTTGTGTGGCATATTTTACAATGGAATTATTCACGTTCAAAATTTACCTCTTCTATTGCATTTTTCCCATGGATGCTTTCATTTTAAAACTCTTGCATGTTAGAACCCATGTATAATTTTCCATATACATTGTTGTCCCAAACCCCATCCACCCAACAACCACGCACAAGACACTTCAAGTTGTTATAAAAATTGTAGATATCAGTAAAAAGACACACAAAATTGGTAGTACATCTCCACATACATCCCCCGCACACACTTTCCAACTGCACCCCACCTTCCCCCTCTCTCACTTAAGGAATCCAAATAACATCACTCAAGCCAATATACATAGGTAGACCTTTTTGCATATGGATCATTCATTCAACCATACACCTACTTGTTCTATCTCTACATACACGTTCTACCTTGACACCCCCTTTCCCCCCTATTCGACGACCACCAAATAATGTAAAAAACATCATTGGAACCAATGTACACAAGTTCAGACACGTACAGAAGTTCATACACCTCCACCTTCAATATCCACATACATTTTCTACCCCCACATCCCAACAACCACCAACCAATCTCAAACACATTACTCAAACCGACATACACAAGTACACATTTCTACACACAATCCATACATCCAGCCATGCACCTCAACTTAGATTCTCCACCTCTACTTTCCACCTAAAACATTCTCCTCCAAACTACCACTAAGTACATCACTCAAAGGAACATACACAAGTTCAGATCTATACACACAATTCACCTATTCAGCTACACACCTCCACATGCAATCCCCACATACACTTCAATCCTCCCTCCTTCTTCTGCCAAATCTCTACTAGGTGTTCCTTGCATGGATGTTTAGTAGTGAACTAAAAAACATTGTGCACACTTGACCTAGTGCATAACATTTTCCATCTTCCTAGACAAAGAACATCTCACACAAAAACTACAACTAGTTTGCACCTTCCTAAAACCTTCCTAAGACACCACTTCCCTTTATACACACTTCTTTGATTGTATAAAAGTCCCTTGATTAACTCTACCTCTCATTTTGAACAATCATAATGGAGATTCAAGAAATCCTTTTTTTAGACGTATTTTGTACCCACCCCTTATTTTGAATTCTATGGAGAGAGTTGCCCCAGCATTGGCTCTGAAATGTACTATATGATAACCAAAGGTGGGACTGGTTGTATCGGGGAGGGGTGATGCTAGCATTGTTTTGTTACATGTGTCAATGACTGATTCATCTTCATGTGAACATCTGTGATAGCATATTAGTGTTAGTAAGACAAGGTATAAATTGTATCAGTTATTGATGCTTATGTTGTTGGAGACTAGATTTTCATCTGATGGTGGGTAAAAGAGGGCAAATGAAGGTGATGTTTGAGTTGTGTTACATATAGGGTGTATAAATAGGGTGTTAAAGCGACGACATCTGATTGTGAAGTGGATCTTAATGTTTGATCGAATCAAATGTAGAGAGTTGTAGAAGGATGATAGCAAAGGATTAAATGAAAGCATTGGTTAGTATTTGGAAGTTTTGTCGTGGTACTGTTGGGCTTCAAATTCCCATGTTTGTTGATGGGCTTTGTTGTGAATCACATTAGTTTAGGATGTTTTTTAGAATAAGGAGGGAGAAGATAGGAAGCATTAGGTCCTTTGATGGTGAAGGTTTGTTTGTATTCAAAGATTGTCATGGATTCAATGGGAAAAAAACATGGCTACTATTCATCGTCTTTGGGACAATTGATACAGAGATGCATGGCTTGCATCATCTAGAACATTATTTCTCTAGAGGGAAACTTGTCAAAGGCGATGACTTGACAAGTCACCACTATGTTTTGCGATGATGTAGACGTGAGGGCATGTCAAGCTCCTACTCACTTGTTACCCAGAAAAGAAGTGATGGTGAGCGATGACCGTAGGATCAATCAGCGTGTAAATCGGGTCAGAGCCAGAATTTGTCCTGACGTGAGACTCGCCCCGTACTTTGCATTGTCGGCAAGCTTTCGAGAGGCCATGTGTTTTGGGACCATAAAAATTAGAACTAAAATCAAAAATAGGTTTGTAATGGCATATGACCTCAAAAGACACAACAAACAGATCCTTCAATCGAACCATCGTCAAAATTCAAGCCATAGCGCCGTCGGTGAAAGATTAACAAACAGTTCAGGATTTAGAAAAGGAGGACGACCGAAAATTGCCCGGGCGGGAAAGTGGTTGCCCTATCGTTCAGGTTGGCTTGTAACCTCGAACATAAGTCCCCGGTTTGTTTCTCCGATCGATGAGGAATCACATTGTCTCCAAGGTTCGTAGCCTTGAGCAACATATTACCTCTCACAAAGGAAAGGACGGAAAATGGTATTATCTGATCAATTTATCCTTCTCTAGAACTGAACACTGGAGTTCAACGGTTTTATGTCGTTTTCAGAAAGACGTTTTCGACATCCCAGTCTACCTGTTGGCTTAAGTAATCGAATGGAATGTGGAGGTTTCAAACGCGTTTAATTCGTTACCTTCACGCTGACGATCGGAACTGTTCATATTGTTCATTTCTTCAACTCTTTAACTGCGCGGCATCCAGGATGATGTCTGAGGGGTTTCTTGTTGCGGCCAGCCTGTCTTGATTGTCACGTTCTTGTCGCTGGATTCAAGCTGAGCCTGCTTTTTGGGATGTTGGATCAACTGACTGAAGAGGCAACTGTGTCTCGAGTCCAGTTGTGAACTGAGGTACAGTACTCGCATCTCGTATATGATGACCGAATGGTTCCTGCCTAGTTGTACACCACTGTAAGCGAGGTTCACGGCTAGGATCGAGCCTCGGACTTATGTCTTGAAAGAGTGCCTTCGATATTCCGCCAAGTATTCCATGGCGTTTTCTTTCTTAAAGGAGAGAAAGAAAGGAAAGAAAATGGCCTGTTCTCTGTCCTCAAAGGAGCGGGAACACGGTCCTGCTCGTATCGATCTGGCCCGTCGACCTTGCGGATTCACCGGATAGCTTACTCAGTTCACCCGTACAGAAGTCCATACTGATCGATTGTTACTGCGTAACATCATCGTTTCTCAGCTGAGGGCGACCACATGTCTTCGGTGCCCAATATATTTATGATGTCCAACAAATTCCGAGGTAGTTCTCATACGCATCCATTTCGACGTCATTGGGTGAGGCTGGTTGCGGCTGGAATCGGTGGTTGAACGCTACCGGACATAGGCTTTGCTAAACATAGTTGAGGACTTTGTGGGTCCACGAGTTGCGCACAGATTCCGCCTCAATCAGAAAGCCGGTCATGACTCCTATGCTTACGGTCATGTCCAAAGGTCGACTCAGCTACCGAGGACTGGCATCGAACTTTCAACTATCGATGCCTCACGTTGATTGGTTGAAGGTTGTTGGTTGAAACGATATCGTCCGATGATTGGTGCGCTGAGTGGGACCCGCTAAGTTAGTTGAACAGGAGCTGAAGAAACCCCATCCGGACGGAGAATCACGGAGGGTCAAGTTGGACTGCCTCGACGACAACTTTCCAGGCGAAAACCCCACGGACAGCACTTGCGAGAATGATGGTTGAACTCGTTCAACCATCGATTCCAACCGCAACCAGCCTCACCCATAAGCACGCGAGGGTTGTGCCCCTACTGTACAACTGGGCAGCAACTTGAGGCGACATCCGAGGGCGGTGGTGCACGATTGCAGCTTCCAAACCGAACATGCACGGTCTTTTTCCTTGAAGCTAACCGCATTCACAGGAAAGGACAGATCGACGGTGAAATGACACATCTAGCATAAAACAACATGCAACCCCCTTGTGTCATGATGACTCCAAGTGCTTTTAATTAGTGGTCTTGTTTAAGATTCTACGGCTGTCGTTTTCTCCGCCTAGTGGATATTGCGGTTCATCACCCAGAATCGGGCGTGAGGCTGGGAATCGTTGGAATGCGTCGTCAACGACACACTCCAACGAAAAGGGCAATTCCTCCTCACCTTCTGACAACTGTTTGTTGACTCATATCTGTTAACTCCTCTGTTTTACCATTTGACCTCTACTTTTTCCAGTACTGCGCACAAATAGGCATTGTTGGACAAGAAAAACAGACTCCGAACTCCATGATGACTGATGTCCAAATCCTCCGTGCTCTCTATCAATGAGTCAGTCTGGGGTCCATATAAGAACGTCCGTGGATTTCAAAGGCTCCCGTCGTGGATGAAATCGGATGTTGAGGGCAGCCCAACAATTGCAAAAGATAGCCCAACAATCGCAAATCAGTGAATAGTCGATCCTTTGCATTTTTTGGGTGTTCTTGAGAGGATGTGCAGTTGCATTGGAGACTCAACTACATTTTTAGCATCACGGTGAAAGCAGAGTTTGCTAGAGTAGATTAAATTTTACATCGTGTTGATGTCATTTTGTATATTTGGAAAATTGCCAAAATCTGTGAAAAATCTGAAGTAAGGAGTACGCTCGTGTTTTCAGGCACTCTTAAATCGCATTTCTAATGCAAATACTGTCTATTTTCTTTGTCACAAGCCTTTAGAGGATGACTATTGTCCGCACGTGGTACATAAGTTTTAGAAAGCAGTTAAAGAACCAGTAAAAACTCGAACATCCTATGCGGTTGCAGCACGTATGTGCACAACCTCGTCGTTCATATCCGATTGAACTTCTCGCTTTGCTTGCAAAACAACGCAATGAGATGTAACATACATGGTTGCGGGAATCTGCGTGAAGCATTACATCCCGACAAAAAAATTGGTCTTGAAAGCCCAACATCCGGCGCATCACACATTTGTTTCGACTTGAAGCTTGAAAAGTAGCTCAATGATATCACGTTAACATACCCATGAAATATAGAATGAACAGCAATGAAAAAGTTGGTGATAGAGGCTGATGTAAACTTTGTACTTTATCATTCTTGGTAGTCTTAAATGAGGTTCCTCCATTGTGTTGCTTTCATCAAGAATGCAACTACACACCCCTTAGTAGCATGTCATGCATTTAAGTTCTCTTGCCCACGTCTGAAAATAACCCAATAGTGTACCCAAATAAGTAAAAAGAAAAACCATTTCACACACAACTTCATGAATCGTAGCAGTAGAGCTCAAGTTGAAGCTATCAATTGACGGCCGCGCACAATCAGTTTCACCTACACTATCACATTATAATATTCTAGTAGTTTTGATCCATTACACACTCTAACAAAACATTTACATGGCTTGGATTATGTTGGATATTGGTCACACAATTTACGGTTCACGAGATAATTTCTTAAAAACTTGGGCAAGTCTGGATTAGCCATTTAAGTAGTGTTAACCACATTAGAACATCCGTCTACAAGTCTCTAGAACAGGCAATACCCTCCAAATTTCCATAGACCCCTTGACCCTTTTCCAAAGGGTACTTTCTTGCCTCCTCAATGCCCATGTATGTACATGAGAAAAGAGTTACAACATAAATCCATTTTTATGTGTACAGCTTATGAAGGGATGTACGGCACGTGCATCTCTTCATTAGCAAAAGGAAACATATCGATCTGATTACACCATCACCCTCAAGACCATATACTACTTAAGAAGCCCAATTCTATCAACTCATTAACAACTCCTAGAACAACGTCCAGCCAATCTCCAACACTTACAGTTGTTCCACATTCAAAGTTCAACTTGTACTTTATGATTTGGCTTCTATAGTTATTTTAGATTGTAAAATTGGTCCCGTTTATGCCAATATAGTGAAACTGAAGATGGAGAGCAAGAGCTAAAGCTGAATATTTTCATAAGGCAAAGTACAAAACTTGATAAAGGGTGTTGTCTAGTGAGGTTTGTTATAGTCGCTCTTCAACTTTGAGTGTGTATTGCTAGCAACGTGCTTGTGTGTTGAGCACCATATCCAAGTTATCTAATTTCAATCAAATCTTCCATTACGTAGTAGAAATACAAGAAGTTAAAAGCACGTCTATCTACTTCAAACCCTACTAGGCTGACAACTCACTACATGTCTATATTTTGCTAAGGTTTTAAGCCCCTGCCACAATCAAATTCCAACATGGTATCAAAGCACAAGTGGAGCATCCTGATTTGAAAGCATAGTGATTTTCACATCTACGTGAATTTATTCCAACTACAATGCTTCATTGAGAGAAACTTCCTTGGACCCCCTCTATCATCAATAACATCAAGAACCGGTTCAAATGTAGCAAATTACACCTAAACATGGACAAAGAAGCTCATTTTCAAGCACAACTTGAGGCACATACCAAACTAAACAATTGTACTAATCCTTCAATTGCATTTTCTAGATTTTTGCCACCCATGAAGTCAACCATTGATGTAAGAAGCATGCAACCACAGATGCTTTGTGTGCAAGGCCAAATCCTCAAGCGTTCAAAACCTATGAAGAAACTTTTGTTCACATACACCTTGAATTTATGAAATGTATTGTAGTAGCTAAACAAAGGGATTGCCTTGCAAACCAAGCTACTACCTATGCCCTTCATGAAGCAACCCAAGCTCATCCAAATGCAACTACAACAATCTTTCAAGCGCCTCTACTACCAAAGTTCACAAAAATGCAACATATGCACAAATCTCTAGTTGTCGACCATCGAGCTCCACTAGTTAACTACATTATGCACCCAAATCCTATGAACGCTATCGCTTGTATGTACACCTCTGCAAAATTTGTCCCAACATCGGAATCATTTCGAGAGACAATCCCAAAGTTACCTCTTGATCCATCCGACTACATGGTTTCTCCCAGATCAACAATGGTTAAAATTGAGCTCATGGAGAACTGTTACGGCACCAATGTCTTGCATTGGTTCTTCAACAACAAAGACTTTACTAGAGTCCACTAATCTAGGAGTTACTCCATTGGGTTAGTTCAGGAACCTGATCCCATAATCAATCCACACACCACAGCTATCAATAGAGAGTCTATCAATTTTAAGTATTTATTACTATCACACGGTGTGCGGTACAACGGATTCAACATGCTCCATTCATGTATGAAGACCATCCTTATGCTATATGGCGAGCATAGTGTCATTTGATTTGTACGTATCAAACAATGGACTCTATAAACGAGGCGAATCTTGTAATCGAGATCTCAAATGTTTCTCTTGGAAAAAAAATCCATTGACGACTACATCAATAAAGCAAAAGACTTGCGAGGCAAGCATGCTCTTACAGATGTCACTATATCAAAACATCTCTTCATCACCTACTTACTTAAAGGATTGATAGAAGAATGGAGGGAAGTTTAGCGTATTCCACACTACAAGCCAAGAATCAGACTTATTGAATACATTATGTGTACTATAATTTTAAATGAGCGACAAGATCAAGAGCTTGATGAGCAACACCGGTGCCAAAAAATGGCATACATCGCAAAAAAAAGGAATAATGACTTACCTTCAAAGAATATAAAACAATACAAGAAACACTCCACTTCATCCTCCACTGCAAACTAACAATGTCAATGGAGAAAACTTCCTATATGTACAATTTGCAACAAGACGAGTGATACTGCATGTATCTGTTTCAATTTTATCAAATAATGAATAAAAAAGGAAGAGGCAAAAGCAATGACAGCTCAAGTGAAAGCACCTACTGATAACATGGAATAGAAGATTAGAGTGAAAATCAAAAAGACATATTCATCGACTCGACACTTTCACTTTTTAGCCTTTACACTCCCTCCGTCAACAACAACATCCCTTGAAAAGGGTAAAGATGTGTGGTACCTTGAAAATGGTGCAACACAACACATGATGTTTGAGACGACATAACAGCTACCTTCACATTTTTACGCCATCGGCAACAACATATGTTGTGTACCTCCAAGACAAGGAAGCATCACTACTGTAGGTGGTGGGGATATCAAAGCCACCTACTCCCACCACACTTTATTGCTTTTCAATGTTCTCTATGTCTCAAGATTGGTCGCCAAATTCTTGTCCATGACTCAACTCATGCAACAAGGATTCTGGTTTGAAACTACATCAAATCTTGTCATTATGATTCTCCTTGACTCAAGTGAATTCTTCATGGATAGAATAGCTTAAGCAACAAATCTCACCAAAATCAACCTAAATCCTTTGGAAAACCCTTATGTACCAGTGTTTCAACATTATCAAAGGTATAGGGATGTAACAACATCAACAAAGTACAACATTTGGGGGGAGTTTCCATTGAACTTTCTTCTAAGGACCTTCATCATTGGATTTGTACTCATCACAATCGTTCACATCATGTTCCTTTTGAATGTTTCATCACCAAAATGCACCAATGAAACTCAATCTCTTTGTAGCAACACTTTGGTCCTCTTGGTGGTGTTCTTCATATAGTTCAGTCGTGAAACTTGCAAGTATGAGAAGCCTCACTACTTTGACATGAACATAGTCAACATTCAATTGCATTCAATATTTTCTAGACTCTAAGAGCTTAAAAATCAGTTTTCTTGTCCCCTTTTGGAACTTAAAACATCACATTTTGAGCCCAAATGGTTGCGAATGACTTGAAGCCCATGTTTTAGCTCCAAACGGCTAATTAAGCTGTTTCGCTAGACTCCAACGAGCCTCACCAGATATTTTAATGGTCAACATGCCTTTTTGGTCATGTTGACCAGTCACTACGAGGAGCAAACACATGGGGCCATGCTCAATTGAAAGCATCGAACTGGCATGGCCCATGGAGAACCATGTGCTTGCTTCAGGGTTTGAGTAGGTACGGATGTTTTTCATGCGCCAAAAAACCATGTACACCATGATTTTACGCATAAAGCAATTCATACAACAAAACGTTTTTAAGGACATCAATGGGTAGTGCGTAAATTCCAAACTTCAACCGCACAATTCTCGGTCATTTTCTTCCTAATTTGGATGACGTAAAATCTATCCTATTCATTTTTTCAACGCCTTCTTCATTAAATGTGAAGATTGCAACACAAAATCAACATAAAAAACATCGACATAGTTTTCCTTCATTGAATTTTTCCCTGAGAATAAACCCCCAGAATCCTTGTCATTAAGGGGATGACCATTCATTCATTGGAGGGAAGTGTTGGAAATTGGTCTCTTAATTTACGATTCACCTTGCAATTTCTTTGATTTTTTTTAAGTCTAGAAACTTCATTCCACAAGTATTTTGCGTCTTAGAAAAATAGTGTTCAACACTCCAAACAAGGCAATACCTTCCTAGGTGAAGTAGAACCGTTGACCCCTTCTAAAGGGTACTTTTATACGTCCTCAAGGCCCTCTTTGATACATCAATAGAGAGCTACACCAGAAAGACATATTCAATTGTACCTCTTCACTAGGAGGTACATCCCTTCATAAGAGAAAGGTTACTAACCAATTCCCTTACATCATCAGCCTCAAGCCGATTTATTACATAAGAAGCCCACTTTAACAATCACTATGTATAACGAAGATCCAATACTTGAATTTGTTCCATATTCATTGTTCAGCTTCTATTTTCATATTTAGCTTCTATAGCTACACTACTTCATAAAAGGAGGTTTTGTCTACACAAGAAAACAATAGAGAGTTGAGGCTAAGGACAGAGTTTTCCCTGGGGCAAAGTGCACAAGTTGGTAAAGGGTACCCTCTATTGAAGTATTTACAGTCGGTGTCCAACCTTTAGTGTGTATTGCTAGCAACGTGCTTTTAGACTGAGCATCAAAACAAAATATCCACATTAAACAAAACATATCATTGCATTATAGATAGAGAAGGAGTTGGAAGCACGTGTGTCTACTTCAAACCCTACTAGGCGATCAGAACCCTCCTTGTCCAAAATCCGGTGCAGGTTTTAGCTCCCATCCCAATCTAACTCCAACCAATTAAACGTCGCAAGCATTTCTTGGTAAACTGAAAGGAGCTTTTTGACATGAGATCTGCACAATTAATGCAAGGTGAAAGAATGAAATGAATATCATAAATTAATTCGATAGAGTGTTTGACAATTTGAAAATATCGCCCAACTCCGTTGTACCAAATAGTGTTGTTTCATCCGGTTGTCCACCATGCATAAGAATTCATCCATTCCACAAAAAGATACCAAAAAAGAGAGGGTGAACTTCATGTTTGGATGAGTCCAACAAATTTATTCAACGCCTGGCTTAGTCACATTATTTGGGACGTTTCCAGACGTGGCCCTTGCATGTGTTAGAATGGAGATGGACATGCCACAATCGAATACCAATATCTTGCTGGTGACCAAGCTCTTCCTCCCACGAACTCAATTATGGTGGTTGATAGGTTTTCAATTACAAAAACACCTTGCCATGTCATATGTTAGGCATGCCATTGATGTGGAAACATTTTTGGACATGCACAAATGGATTAGTGGAATGACTGAATGAATATCATCCAAATAGTATAAAATGAGTGCATACACAAGTGAATTTTACCAACCCACCGTGACAACCCAACAATCCAGCCATGTTCCTTCTAGTAATGGATTCAAACAGTTTGCACCCTCACCCTTGATGTTACCACAAAGCCATAAAGTCATGGCAATGTGGGCGCACATCTTCTGCTCTGCTTTGTTTCGAGAGCGACAACCACTTTTGTGGTCAAAGGGGTGAGGTGCCCCAAGAGCGGCGTTGTAACTTGATAAGCTCAAATAGGGCAAGCTTCATTGCTCTCAAAACCATATGTTTACTGGTTTTTTGCCAAGATGGTCTAATTTTTCAACATCAACAAGACTTGAGAAAGTGCATGCAAAGAGAATAGATGCCATAGTTGTTGTTGAGTTTGAAGAGTTTTGAGAGACATTTCAAAGACGTATGTATTGAGGTAAAAAGCATCTAAAGAACCATCTGAGTCTATATCCAAATATAAATGGTCATTCATGGTTTGACTTCTTGACTGGCAAATAAAACATTAGGTTGATATTAAAAGCAAACATCAGAATTCTTGCTATCAAAAAACTTGGTTTTCAACTTCTATGGGGACTTTCACAGTTTATGTATGGAAGTCAAATTTTGTGCGATTTACATTTTCTTTGTCTTTAGTGTGGTTCACTATGATGAAAAAGGATGATGTATGGAATGCTCGTGCACATGCACGTGTGCAGTTTATTTCCTAATACATTTCTTGTTGAAAAATGAATATTGGCCTTTGACATTGACAACATATAGTGGCTTCAAGAAGAGAGAAAAGCAGTCTACACCATCATTCACAAAACATTATGATATTTACAGAAGGCCATACCTTGTCCAAAGTGCTACACAATTAACACATCCCTTAGTGGTAGTCTACATCAAGGTCTTGGTTACCAAAAGCATTTAGGAAACAGTTAAGGGAGAGCCCCTCATAACATGAAAGGGTGGTAAGTTTTATGAAGGTTCAAACACCTCTAAAACATCACGACAATGGGCCCTTCGAGATTCTCTTTCAATAATGGCAAAGTTTGGTATCCAAGTACTATGTTCTTCTATATATAAAATCCCCTCCTCAATCCTCCTCAAGTGACGTATGCATGCATCTATACATAAAGAAGAAATGGGCCTCTAGAGAAAAAATTGAACTCTCGCTATACTCATGATTAATGATTTCCCCTCAAATGATGCACAGGAAGAGATTCCTCAAGTAAGCTGTGGATGCCATTATGGAACCTTGTGCCACATCCTTCACGGTTTGGCTCAGATACCTACTTGGTGTATTTTATCTACTTTGGAAGGACATAAAATTCACCTTTGAAAATGGAGGAAGGAAAAGCTCAAATCCTTGCCTTGAAAGAATCTAGAGTGCCTTTGGAGGCACTTGGAAGATATGACCTTCAACTTCTAGCTGAAGGGTGGTTGGTCAACTCACTACTACAACCTCTTACAACTACTAGTGACCTTTCTCCTGCCAATGACCCTTTGTCTTGCAAATGAATGTTTAGTTTGCCTGGTGATTATGTAATCACAGAGGCGGTTATGAGAATCCCTAAAACCTCTAAGGCAAGAGCCTCCAAGCCCCCCCCCCCCCCCCCCCCCCCCCCCCCCCCCCCCCCCCCCCCCCCCCCCCCCCCCCCGTGAGGACTAATTAAAAGAGTTGAAATCACTCTAACTGATTGCGCTTGAAATTCCATTAGTCATCATCAGATTCATTCTTCTACCTACAGATTCTACCTTCACATGCCTTAATCCTTGACATTATATGATAGTGCCTTAAGATGCACTTGTACAAAAGGCTTGCAACTTTCTTCAGTGCAAGCTTATGGATCTACAAACAATCAAATCCAGGTTTGGTTCTCTAGACTTGGTCTCAAGACATCCAGGGTAGGCGCCCTCTGGTCTCATAATTCTACAATTCTGGCTACATCCCTGTAGTTGGTTCAGGGGACTCTTCATGTCCTTCTGTACGTGACTAAAAAATTCCAACGGATAATTCAGATTTTAATGTCCATGCCTTGCAATTTCAACCTAATATCACCAATCCACCTTTTGCAAATCTTGACATGGTATCACAACACAACAATAACCTTTGAAGTCAAGAAAGACTCCACCACACCCGCAACATCATCGAAGGTAATTCAAAAGACAACGATATGGACATTTGTGCAAACTTCAAACGCGTTCAACAATAGGCTTTCACCAAAAGCCTATCCACTCGGTATGTGCAGCATAACATGGAGATCACTGTACTCCAATCCTTGTTTGCCTAGTGGCTCGTAAATCATCGCCTCAAGTTTAGTGCTCATATGTTAAGCTTGTATGAGCAATCCACACGGCACACACAAGGAGTGGAATCATCCATTTTTTCTTGCACAACGTTTACTAGAGAATGTAGAGAATCAAAAGATCCTATTAAAGGGATGGCAAACATTACTATGACATACACAGTTCCATCCAGCAAAGATGGAGAAGTAGCAGATCCTCTTCAAGGGTTATAAAAGATTGTTACAACAACTTACACAATACCAGCTAGTACAGCCACTGAAGCGACAGATCCTCTCACACGAGATGCAAAGATTGCTAAAACTACTTACACAATGAAAACTGACAAAGCTGAAGAAATTGTAGATCTTCTCACAAGGGTAAGAGAAGCTTCTACAACATTTTACATCTTGATAACTAACGAAGAAGGAGCTACATAAGAATTTCTTGAATGGGGAACAAACACTATTGTAACACTTAACAACAAATTAGCAAATAGAGTTGGAGGACAGGAAAACTCTCGTCAACGAGAGCAAACACTACTACAACATTGTACACAACGTTAGGTGAAAAAGCTAGAAAATAAGCCAGTTAATCCAAGGAGGTAATGACCATTGTAAAATTCTATAGTACACGAACTGATGAAGCTAGAATAGCAAAAGACACATTTGTAACGGTGGCAGACACTATCATAACTTCTTACAACTAACCATCTAACATGGCTAGAGTAGAAGAGCATGAAGCTCTTTCCACATCAATTGCAAATACACTACGAGCTAACAAAGTTGAAAAAGAAGAGCGTCAAGCTCTTTCCATGTCTATGACCACTATGCCACCTCCTAACAAAGTTAGATCAGAAAATCGTGAAGCTCCTTGAACTTAACGACCACTTTGCTGCAATATGAAAGGGTTGGAGTATAAATCCTGAACCTCTTTTTTATGTCAATTACAACTACACTACCAGCTGACAAAGCTGGAGAAGAAAGGTGTGAGTCCCTTTTCGTATCAACCGTAACTTCACTGCTAGCTAATGAAGCTAGAATGAAAGAGCTAAAAGCTCTTTTTGCGTCCATTACAACTATGCTTCCAACTGATGATGTTAGAACAAAATAGCTTGAAGCTCTCTCCCAATCAATCTCCACTACGCTACTAACAAAAAAATTTGGGAGAAAGAAACATGAATCTCTTTTGGGATAGGGTGTTAGAATACCACCAGATGACAAGGCTAGAACATAAGAACGTGAAGCTCTTTCTGTGAAGACAATGATTATGGTGTCAATTGATAACAGTGGAAAAAAAGATTCCATGAGGGAGCACACAATGCTCCAAGATTCTACCCAATGCTAGTTGGCAAAGCTAGACTAAAACATGGAGGACCTTCTTCCATGTCAAATACAACAACTCCATCATGTTTAATGTTGAGAAACAAAGAAAATAATTTATCACATCAGCCAATCAAAGCAAGAGGCATCGCTCTGATTGATTATTCAACAATAACTGATGAAGCTAGTAATGGTAGTATTTGAGGCATTCACAAGTAACTCCCCATTGATATGGCGAGCAAAGCTTCTTAGTGGCACCACTCCAACTTTCTGATAAGGTGTTGGTAAGTGTCGGATGTCCCGACGTTCAACAAATCGCCTCTACTCGTGAATGTACATGACACTGCTCATAACTTTTAACGGAGGTGGAGTTTTTTTTACCGAGTGTAGCAGTTGAAAAAAACATCATAAACTCTGAAGGTAAAAAAATCCAAGGAGTTGACATCCATCGTCAAAAAGATTACGCACTCAACAAGAAAACACTACGCAAACTACACCTCTTTTGGAGTTTGCATCAGGAGCAGCCGATACGACAAAATCTCCACTATCAGCTCCCCCACAAATCATTCAGTCCTTAGCTTCCTTTGCCGACAAAGCCTCGCCCATTACCATGTGGAGTACCTTGGAGGCACCAAACCTACAATATCATCATCTGTTTGGTCTCTAACCACCATCACAATGGTCGTGATAATACTACTGTAGTGATGGGTACATTTGCTCAATTGTTTAACTCCAGTTTAGCGCTTCTCATATTCTCCTCTTTTTTTGGCAACTTGAGTTTTCCCACTGCCCATCTAATATGGCACCTTGAAAAAATGGGGTTTCTTTTTTCCACCCAGTGTTCACGTATAAGTAATCGCTGCAGCTTGAAACTTCAAACAACCACGTTTGTAGTTCTGAACTTCGAATGCAGCTGAACAAAACTTGCTCCACGCAGAGGCGTGGACTGGATCACGCAGAGCTGCGCAATTGTCCTTGTCCATCTCCCACAAGAATTTCATTGGTGTAGGAGATGGGCAAGGAATTTTGAGTCATTCGTGAAGCCATTTTCTTTTCTTTCTTAAGTGTGTCTGTCCT
The DNA here is from genome assembly GCA_023375785.1 of Penium margaritaceum. Taxonomy (NCBI): domain Eukaryota; kingdom Viridiplantae; phylum Streptophyta; class Zygnematophyceae; order Desmidiales; family Peniaceae; genus Penium; species Penium margaritaceum. The sequence goes on along the minus strand of SZWC01001803.1, from coordinate 241,081 downwards.
TTATCATGGTTGAACCCAAAGTTAACCATCATTATACCAGCAACAATGTGGACAAAAATGTCCTAGTCCAAAATGAATTTCATGATTGTCTCGCTCAAAACAAACACAATTGTTTATGGAACGGATGGGAGAAAGGAAAAGGACTTTTTTAATGAATGTACCCATCACTACGGTATCTTTGTATGGCAAAGCCATGTAATGACGCCTTCCTCATCTCACTTTTGGGTGTCGAGAAGGATTACTCACGTGTAAAAGGCTCAGTTGCGGCTCCACCCATTGGCAGATTAGGAGTTGATGACTCCACTTTTCCCAAGTTCACATGCACCACCTGCGTTGCCTACACCATTGGTGCCTCTTTTGGGAGCACGAGAAGTGAACAAGGAAGCAAGAAAGTATTCTAATCACTCATAACATCCACAATGATAGGCCTCCAGCTTTCTTCATCCTCGAATTGCATGTAAACAAGATTAAAACAGAAAGCCATCCGTGAATGGTGTCTGTGAGGTTTCTCGGTCTTCGTAAAGGGCCATGGAGTATACTTGTTGATCTTGATATCATGAGTATACCTTTTGACATCTGTGAAGACCCTTTCAAGGAGATGGATGACATCGTTGAAGACGCCAACCACGCTTTTGACCAGCTGGCGTTGAATTTCAAAGCGTGGACGAAGAGTATGAGGCAAATTCTGTCTTGGGGCAGGCAGGTGAAGAACAAAGGTAAGTTACTAAAATGACATTTACAAACATTCATGTCAGACATTTGAACATATTCTTAAACCGATAATTGCTTTTCGATGCAGATTCGATGCTGAATGGACAGTGGGCAAGTAAGTGGATGGAGAACAAAGAGAAGGCCAAGGTGAGTTAATATGAAACTTCGTTTTTGGTTTTGTATGACAACGGTTTGTGCATTGTTAACAACCTTACTATCTCATGTTGCATGCAGTATTTGACATTGTCACAGATACTGCTGAAGCGATGGGGACAGTGAAAACTAATGAAGCCAACGCAAACGACTCAACAATTCCTGCAAAAACTAAGTTATTATTGTTTGAAATCCAACTTATGTCAATTATTAAATCAATTTGTGACCAGTGATTGACAATTGCTTCTTGTGAATTGCAGGGAAAGAGGTTAGTTCCACACCCATTGCGGCAAAAACTCGGCAGATGTTACCTCTCAATGATTCAAAGACATCGAAAAGAGTGAGGAAGAAAAATGATGATGATTGAATGTAGTGTGAAAGGAGATGTGATGTGAACTGAGGATCACATCAATGTTGATTACTGTACAGTACAGTCAGGCAATCCGACTAATTTCTATGTCTGAACAGTGTAGCTTCCAGAATACAACTCTACATTCTCATCTGTGTAGAGTCCATCAGTCGGGATTCTCTGTATAGTGCACCTTCCAGAATACAAGTCGTTAAGAACCTTGGTCATCCTAACAATTTGTGCTATTAATCTATTTTGCTAGTAATCTTTGTAAAGTATGGATTTCCATTCCTGTTTTGTGTAGCTTCCAGGAGAAGATGCTATTCGTCTAGTTTGCTTTAATCTGCGTAAAGTCTAGATTTCCATTTCTGTGCAGTGTAACTTCCAGAATAATCTAAGTTATCATCATTCTTAATGCTATGGGGCTAGTTATTAGTCTGCATTCCCATGTCTGTACAGCGTAGCTTGTAGAATAGAACTTGGTAACCAACGGAGGCATCAGAATTACCAATGCCATTTGTCTACTTAGCTGTAAGGCCACATGATGTGCGGATTGTCATTTAGTAAGAACACAAGTTATACATGCTATTACTTTAGTAAAAGCTTCTTCTGGCCTGTACTATATCAATACGTACAATGAATATTGTTAATCCACATCATGTGTACCTTCTGTTCCATTTCCATGATTGTCAGTACACATAGGTCGCTTAAGTCAATGCACCAACTGGCTGTATTCAGATGATGAGTGTGATAACAAAATATAGTTGATGTATCAACTGTGATGTGTTATCACAACATGGAGCTTAACTGAGTTCACTTGCATTGGATTGAGTTGACATAATAAACTCAACAAAGTTAGATTCAGTTACATTAAACAGAACAATGTACAAACTGAGAGCGTTGTAGCTACACAAATCAATGTCTATTTAGTGGCTGAAGTTCTTGAAATTTTGAACGCAGAACTTGTGAGAACACTATTTGGGAAAACATCTTGAAAAATAAACATCTTAAAAAAAATTAGTCATCATGAGGATGATCAACATTTTCAGTATTCCGCACGAATCCATCTATCTCAGAATCAGGGATAAATCCATAAATTTTATCTTCATTCTTCCGGAAATTCCAGTAGTCAAACCGAGTCATCGCCGTCATGTTATCCATCCTGTACATCAGCGTTTGGAGCGTAAACCATCGGATGAACCAATTCACTCGTTCATTTGCCGAGGTGTTCGCTCCTGCATTGAAAACCCCATTCAAAAACGAGTGTCACAAATCTACGAAACTAGGCCATGAAGACTGAAAAAACCACTTGACATCAAAACATACCTAAGAGGTGGCTGTACATGTCTTGGCTAAACGATGGAGAGCATGTGTGCTTTGCATTCTCCATGTGGCCAAAGTGAAATCGATCACATAAGAATCTTGTCATCTGGAGAAGATGGGGTCATCAACCTAGGCAATGCGTGTGCAGTTTACATGCATTGTCATGGAAGATGAATTGTGGATGGTGGTCCTTGTTGAACCGTGTCAAAAGTGTGGGGGAAAAATCATTGGGAGATTTACCAGCGACCATGATATGGAATGTATAAATGCCAGTGGTGCGATGACTTGCATCATCGCTTGTAGAGTCATTTGCATCACAATTCAAGTTGTCTTTTGCATGCAGACCTTTTTCATCTTCATTCTCAAGATGCCAAAGTTTTGGCCTCATCATTTGCTTCTCCCAATGCGGGTAGGAAGCTGTTTTCACTTCTTGAACATGCCCTTCAACATCGACGGCATCTTCTCGTACCTGCAATTGAACAAGCCATTTGCTCAAGGACATGATTTCAGTTTTCAGCCTTGAAGCCATAATGTCAAGTCTGGACAACAATGTTTGCTAGTACATGAACGTACCACCATCACGGTCGTGTCATACTCAAGCATCACTTGCTGGAGGACGTTTGAAAGCGCAGTTGGCAACCTCTCCCTTGCCAACAACCACACACGTTTGTCGAGGGTAGCATGTTGCACAAGTGTTGTATTGATGTGATGGTCAATGACCTTAGCCACAATGGGCATGTGGTCAATGACAATCTCCTACTTTGTCGTTGTCATGCATTCAGGCATTCGGGAGTGTGCATGAAGGCCGTCAAATCTTCATATGCTTCAGCATGGAGAAGACATGTGTCCACACCCCATGTGCCCAACGTGTACAAAACGTTGTCGTACGGTTTGCTTGCCATAAAATACTACAAAGATTGTTAAAGTTAGAGTATCATTGTTGAAAAATCATCATCATCGTTCCATAATGGTTTAACAAATAAACTTCTCTTGATATCACTCACCTCTTCATTGATTGTGGAATGAGGGACGGGAAACTCCGTTCTTCCTAACTGTGCAAACTCCCACATGTTGGATGCTCCACATGCCAGAAGTTTGGTTTTCAACGTGTCGTAGTCCCTTTGAAGAAGGACATCGTTTTCCTTTTGCTTGTGCAAAAAGCGGCCCAAGAGCCTTCTTGCCAATACATCTGTCACAACGTGCCTCGGAAGAACTTTCCTTGGCACAATAGAGCCAGAAACTGGTTGCGTGAAGCATGGTCGTTCAACCTGGTCCCCATTGCGGTTGGTCAATGCGATACCATCATAGATGAGCATCTTTGGGTGTGTGCCACATTGACTACAACATGTTCCAAGACCTTCCACCTGTATGAGGCAGAAAAACTCTTGCATTGCCTTTGCCAACGTTGTCCTACATGAAGATTGTAGGTCCATTGTAGCCTTTGAGAAAGATGTCAACGCCTCATAAATTGACGACAGTGATGTCCCATTTCAAGCAAAGCTAAGCACCCAAAGAAGTGCCGCATGAGTGAATTCCGTTGCCACAGAAAAGATGAATATGCCCTCTTCTCTTCCGTCAGGAAACACAATGCACTTGCACAGATTTGTGCGGTAGAATTTGATCTTCACCTGCAAAGATGAAGAGATGCAACATAGACTAAATTATGTTCCAGTCTCTCTCAAACAGACAAGGACAAGACCTCATTGAATGAATTTACAAACTTCAAAGGATGAGGTGCATCAAGGAGCTTGATAGGTCTTGAATCCTGGGGATCACAACATCTTGTAAAATTCAAAATTGGAACAATTGAAAGAAAATGAAGGTATAGAAGGCATGATAGCCACAAACAAACCTGTTTCTAATGATGACCACATGGACATTCGGGCATTGTTGGGGTTGGTGCATTTAAAACGAAGTCGTTAGCTTGGGTCAACGTCACTAGAAGGGTCGCATCTCCCATGTCTACTTGTCTTGAAGGATGGAGATTCTTGTGTACATCCACCCGTTGGAATGAACGCACACGTGGCCACTGACATACCGTCCACTCTTTGTGCACATTCCCCTCCATTGCACACCCAAATTCCTCACAAGTCAAAAACACACGTGCCTCCTTTACCACCAACAAAATGCGTTTTTCTCGCTCCTCCTCCAATGAGGGAGGCACATTCCACTCCGCACAGTCATCCCTTTGTTCCTACAACACAGTCAAATGCTTCTCGCACTTTCCACCTCCATTGTCACATGAAGAGCGGAATTCTCCTTGGATATCTCCCTCCATTAATCCCCATCCCAATGCCCTTGCCCCCTTCTTCAAAGAGCTTACATCAAGAATTGAGAAGCAAGGGTTCTCATTCTGCGATACATTCACCTCCACCACCACATCTTGCTCAAGACAGCTGTCAGTGAGAGGTCTACACAAGTTATGTTTTTCCCAAATCATGTGCACACACTCCTGAGCTTTGTTGCATGTGCATGCGACTCCTCCACCCCATTGTTTCCACACATGCACAAGCATAGCATATTGAGCAGGAGGACAAGGTACGAGAAGGCATGGCATGAGGATATCTTTTGTCTCACGGTCAAAGTCTGGTAAAAATGCAGTTGAAGTCCCAATCCTTTTAAGGTCCAAGTACGACGAGACCTTTGTACCAGTTGTCACATTTGCTTCCATCAGGTCCCTTCTGGCTGTCGCTGCCGCCAAAAACCCGGAGATCCACCAGATGGTCGTCAAGACAGCTTTCCTTTACGGGAAGTTGGACAAAGAGGTGCTTATGGAAGTGTCGGAGGGGGTGGATGCACCCGCAAGAAACGTGTGGCGGCTGGTGAAGGTGTTTTATGGGCTGAAAGAGGCCCCACGGATCTGGTACAAGGAGATGGACAGCTTCATGGCTGAGATCTCTTTTGCACACTGCAAGAATGAACCCAGCGTCTATGTGCGGGACGTCGAGCATGGCTTGCTGCTTGTGGCATTATATGTGGACGATCTGATCATGTGTTCTTCCTCGCATGAGGCCCTTGTGGGCCTGAAGGAGAAGCTGAGTAACAGGTTCAAGATGAAGGACATGGGTCCTCTGGAGTACTACCTCTGGATTACCATCCACCGCAACCGCAAACCAGGCACCATCGAGCTCAACCAGACCAAGTACATCATGAACGTCTTGAAGCGCTACAACATGGAGGATTGCAAATCCACCGGCACCCCCATGGCCTTCGAGTGCAAGCTCTCTTCCTCCATGACGCCAAGCAATGAGGCAGAGTGGCGGGAAATGCAAAACTTTCCGTACCAGTCCGCTGTTGGGAGCCTCATGTACGCGATGGTGGGGACGTGACCTGACATCGCTTATGCGGTAGGTCAGGTCAGCAGGTTTGTGGCTAATCCCGGGCCACAACATTGGCAAGCCGTGAAGCGGATCTTCCACTACCTCAAAAAGACACAGCACATGGGACTTCAGTTTGGAGGTCTTGAAGGATCAGACTCGTTGCGACTCATGTGCCACACCGATGCTGACTGGGGAGGGCAGGTTGACGAAAGGAAGTCCACCTCTGGCTTTGTTTGCCTTCTCAATGGTGGTGCGGTCTCATGGGCGAGTAGGAAGCAGGACTGCGTCTCACTTTCCACTGCTGAGGCAGAGTACATCGCACTCTTGGAAGTGTGCAAGGAAACACAATGGCTTTGGAGTTTGCTCGACAAGATCAAGGCACGACAAGGGGAAGCAATTATCATTTGCGTCGACAACCAGAGCGCCATTGCTATGGCAGAGGATGACATGATCTCCTGGCCGACAAAGCACATCGACATTCGGTACCACTACTCACGCGACCTTGTCGCCAAGGGTACCGTGGAACTAGAACATGTCGAAACCAAGAGGATGCTTGCGGACTTCTTAACAAAGCCGCTTGATTGCGACTTGCATGCTGTAGGCGCTTGAGTAATCAGCATGGTGGATGCAGGAGATGAAGACTAAAAGCCCAAGACAACTGAGGTGTACAAACACAGTGCAGAGCTACAAGCTTATGTGGAAGATAACTACAACAGCAGGTGGCCAGAGGTGCAAGGGAGAGATTGTTGTTTTTTTTCATGCCCCTTTGGCCACTGCCATAGCTTAGCGGACAGGTTGGGCATGCACTGCTCCCTTGGAGTAAGTCCCCCACATCTTGTTCGTGATGTAAGTCCAAGCGAGACACCAGCTGTGAAGCGCAATGGATAGCACGGTGGACCTAGGAACAATAGGTCATGCGATCAAGCCTTGATGTGAGTAGGAAGGTTTTTTGACCTTCCTGCAAATAGGAAGTTTCCTAGATATTTCTTCATGCGTGAGGAGGATGTGCCACTTGGCGGCAAGTGGATGCACCAATTGGCGAGTTGGTGAGGTGGTGAGGAGTGGCCACCCCCAAAAGTGCCACTGCTCACACACCTTAGATACCAGGCATAGGACTATATGTACCATGTTCATTCCTCATCCTAAACATACAATCTGGCCTTGGATGCTCCTCACAGAGCCGTCCAACTAAGGAACAGTGTAAAGAAGACACTAGTTGGTCTAAGCCCCAGGGGTTCGTCTCTGACTAGCACCTCGCGCGAAAGTGACCAATTGTTAAGTGGACACAGTTGCTAGCAAGTGATTGCCTAGGAGCTGCTCAGTGTGGAACTGTGATCCTGAGGGTGATATCTTCTCCTAGCTGAAATGCTAGGAGCGGACAACAGGTGCCATTTTGTCGGCCCTGTTTTCTAGTCCGTTCGTCTCAGGCCGGTTGACAATTTTTGCTTCCAAAAACATAGAGTTCCACCAGATGGATGTCAAGACAGCCTTTCTTCATGGCAAACTTGACAAGGAGGTGTTGATGGAGGTTCCGGATGGGATTGATGGTCCCGAGGGCAAGGTGTGCAGATTTGTGAAGGCACTCTATGGGCTAAAACAAGTACCAAGACTTTGGTACCAGGAGATGGATACATTCATGGCTAGGGAGTCCATGCACTGCGACAACAGCCCTTGCATGTATGTTCATGAGAGCGACAAAGGGCCGTTGATGACCTCATTATATGATCTTCTTCAACACGGCTGCTACACAATCTCGAGGGGCAGCTGAGTAGTAGATTCGAGATGAAGGACATGGGTCCTCTTGTCTTCTACCTTGGAATTGCCATCAAGCGCGACAGAGAAGCAGGTACCATGAGCCAAAACCAGACAATACATATTGACTCCATCCTCAAACGATGCGACAGGGCACATTGCAAGCCTGCCAGCACACCCATGAGCTCAGAGTGCAAGCTCTCCTCCTCCATGTCCCCATCTAATGAAGCGGAGAAAATTGACATGCTGAGCATCCCATGTATGTCTATATTCGGCAGTCTGATGTATGCCATGGTCGCCACCCGACCAGATATGGCCGATGCTGTTGGCCAGGTAAGCCACTTTGTGGCCAATCCTGGTCCACTTAACTGGCAGGCTGTGAAGCGCATTATGCGCTAGACACAACATGTGGGGCTCCAGTTTAGAGGCATCGCTGGATCCGCGTCACTCTATCTCATGTGCTACACTGATGCTGATTTGGGAGGGAATATTGACGACAGAAAATCTACCTCCGGCTTCGTGTGTACGCTGAATGGGGATGCAGTCAGTTGGGCGAGTCGCAAGCAAGAATGTGTATCTCTGTCAACAACTGAAGCTGAGACCGTTGCCTTAGTTGAGGTGTGTAAAGAGATGCACAGGCTACGAAGCTTGCTATATGAGATGAAGGAACCACAGGCAACGACAAATTTCATCAAGATTTACAACATGAGCGCGATTGACATGTCCAAGAATCCCGTCCTATCCAGGTGTACAAAGCACATTCAGATCCACTACCACTATACTCAGGACTTGGTCTACAAGTAGACAGTGGAGCTCGAGTATGTTGGTGACAAGTTGAACCGGGCTGAAATGCTTTCAAAGCCACTGGACAAGGATCTCCACGAGGCGGGCAGGTAAGGTATTGGCATGATCAACGCAAGTGATGACGAATGTTGATGGTCGTTGACGCAAGGTGTAAGGGAGAGATTTATTGAATGGTTTTGTCCCTTGCTCAGTATTGTAGGAGGGATCAGGCATGCTTCGCCCCTTATGGAGGTATGACCCCTGGATCTCTTGTAGTGTGACTCAATTATGCTGTGTCTCTTGTGAGATATGACCTTTGAGTACACCATGTGGGTGAATGGTTACCTTAGCCATTTTGTTGATTTGGCCAAGTGAGAGGACATTAATTTGATCATGACCCCACACACATCTTGGTTGTTATGGAAGCTTCCAAGAGAGAAATTCTGTAGCTTCTTGGAAGCTATATGGTTGGTTTGTCACCTTGAAACTAAGATGCTTATGTGTCAAGTCCACAGTGCAAGTCTATCGCTGATGTGGTTGGATCAGGCCACCTTACAGGAATGTGCTTTTGAGTTCTAGGACTGGATGTATAGCTGTAAAGGACTTGTCTTGTATGCTCATCAATCAACCCTTTCTTGATGCTCTCTTGCACATTGACAACTTGAGTTCTTCTTGAGATGCAATGCTAAGGTGTTAGTATACTTGAAGGTGAAATTTATTCCTCATTAAGTTTGGTTTGCATGACACATGTCAACAAAGGAAGAAGGTGCAAAAAATTTTGTGAGATTTTTGATTTTATGGCTTCTCTGCCACAGGTGGTTAGCTCATTACCTAATACTTATGTCTACCTTCCATTCTTCACTGTTAGTCATGCTGGAGATCTGTCTTTCCAACTGAATATGCAGAACAACAGCCATTAAGTAACATGGTCACAGCCATCTACGACCAGCCAAGGGTAACAAAAAACTCAGCCGATGCCAGGAAGCTCATAGTCATGGCAGACTAGTACCGTGTGAAGGCAGTTGTGCCACAGTGCGTTGACGTACTGCTTGGTGAGGAGCCTACGGTTGAGCTCGTAGCAAAAGTCTGTTCTCTACCACAGTCCATTATGAAGGAGGATGCTTCTCATAAGCTAGATTGGAACACGATCGCATACCTTGAAGACAAGTCTGACAACAATTGGTAAGTTTGATGGTCATTGTCTTTTTGCCGTGCATGTTTGTGCTTTCTCCTCCATGAAGACCTGGTAGGACTCTTTTGCTTCTTGAGGGAGGGGGGGGAGGGCATGTGTGTTGTCTGTGTATATGTGTGTGTGTGTGTGTTTATGTGTGTGTATGTAAGTGTGTGTGTGTGTTTGCGTGTGTTTGTGTGTGTACGTATATGTGCGTACTGTCAATGCGCCGGATAGCAACGCTCTAGAAAACGGGTCCCGACATGGGAGGCCGTGTCAAGCATAATTCTGCCGCACCTCCGCAGAAGAAGCCATCCGCGGAGAGGGACTTGGGGCGGCTCACAATCCGCGCGTAGGATGCTGGCTCCCGCGGATGCGGTTGAGCGGGGGGGTAGCGCGGGACCCAGGAGAAGCGCAGACCAAGCCGCTGCAGGGAAATGCAACACACCTGCGGCGGTCCCTCCAAATCAAACACTTATGGCAAGGCGGGAAGCGGTGGTGGGTGAATCCGCGGTGTAAAGGGAACAGGGGCGAGCCGCAGCAGGATCCGCGGCTACTGACAGCGCACAGGCAGGACAACAAAGAGGCCGAGCAATCGAGGGAGGAACGTCCAATCAGCAAGGAATGACCAAGCATCAATCACGGAGGAGCCTCGGGAGACGCANCGCGGATGAAAGAAGATAGGCAGTGTGTGTATGTGTGTTTGATTGGGACGAGACCCGCGGTGCATAACCGCACCGCGTGGAGTCCAATTAGAAGGAAGAAGGATGATGTGAGAGGGATGAGACCGCCGGCGTGTAGACACGCCGCGCGGAGTCCCAAGTAGAAAAGGGCCTTACTAGCAGTAGAACAAGTGCAACTCAGTCTTGCATGCCTCCCGAGCATTCTGTGTACTCCGCGTTACCAGCTTTATCAAAGACATTTGCCTAACCTCTGTGTCCTCCATCGCCTTCTCGTCTCCCATTGACCTCGGAATCTGGTCCGCGGATTGTGGGACTGCGTGTGGACCAAAAGCCCGAGTGAGGTGAACTGCCGACGGTGTCCCTTGCTTGCACACGTCCGCGGAACGTGGGTTCCGCGGAACGGAGTCGGACGCCACGAGGTGGTGGACTCCCGTGTGGGAAGAAGCGGACCACGGAGTGTCATACACATCGGTGAGATGCCAGCGTGTGAGTCTAGATCGGTGATCCGCGGTGTTGCTCACAATTCCAAGGTTGCTGCCAGTCTAGCGTAAAGGTGTCTGGTCCGCGGAGCAGCGCGGTGCATAGACACCCGCGGAGGAAATCAAGGACGCGGCAAAATTGGGGGTATCAGTGTCATGGTGCGGTGAGCGTGGATGGTTCTTTGCTCTTCGCCAGCAGAACTGCACGTGACTTCCAGATCAGTCGTTGATGTCGGCGGCCAGCTTTGTGCATCAGGACATCGGGCGACGGCAGCAGCAGCCATCAGCGCGGTGCTTCTTGCCACGCCGGGCCGCAACCCACGCGGGAAGCAAGGACTCCTCACCGGTGCTGTCCCGCACACCAGTCAGCTCCTCACCAGGCCCCGACCCGCTCATCCAGCACCGGCGAGTAACCGACTGGTTGGAGCAGTTGCACTGGCGCCGCATCATGGATGCGCTGGAGGTGGAGACCATCTGCAGGTCCGACAGCCATGGATCAGCCCCGCATCAACAGGGACTGGAGGGCCAGCAGAATGTGCCACCTGGGGCACAGTGGTTCTCCGATATACCACCTTCACTGGAGGAATCCTCCGGTGGTGGAGGGCTCGAAGCCTATCGCGGACTGGTGTACCGGCGCCATGGCGGGCAGCCACAGATCACTGGCGGAACGGAATCGCAGCCCGCACCCCTAACGCATCCGCAACCCTTGCCGCTGAGTCCCGAGGATTCAGGGATCCCCGAGGCACCAGCACCGGACGAGCAGCAGATCTCCGCACAACTACAGCAGGTGAGATCCTCGGCCCCTACCCTTGGGATGCCACAAGATGTGAACCCGCCACCGCAGCTGACCAGGGAAACCCAGGGCACCCCTACCGCGGAACCACCTGGACCTGGGCTGCAACAGCAGATGGTCATATCGACGCAACCCACAGGAACCATACAGACAGAGATGCCTATGTCCGTGCAGGCGTCGGGAGCTGCACAGCCACCGATGAACCAGCTTCCCGTGGGCCAGACACCTCTGGCCATGGGAATGACCGCGGCAGGGGTGGCCGCACAACTCCAGACAATTGGAGTGACGCAGCTGCCGAGGCACTCACTGCAGCAGCATATGAGAGGCCGACAGGCAGGGGCAGCGCCACCGCCACCCGCGCCCGGACCATTGCAAGTAACGATGCCACAGCCGAACCTAGGCACCCTGCCTACCACGGCGCCCCCGCAGTAACCAACACCAAGAGCACCACCACAGCAGCAGGTGATGGTTAGCACCATGCAGACAGGAACTATGCCACATGTGCCTGCGGCAGGATTGCAGCAGCTAGCCCATCCACCACAACAGCTGATGATGCAAGCAGGGATGGCGACGAGGCCCTCCGCAGGCACGCAGCACACACAACAGGTGACCCAGCCCGGAGGGAATACAACCCTTCAGGGAAACATGGGCCAGCCCCCACTGCAGCAGACCTTTGGAGGCGGAGCCCAGCTGACAGCCATGACGCAGCCTCCCGCGGTCACGCCATCCCTGTGGATGGCCCAGACACATCAGCAGATGGGTCCAACACCGATGGGAACGGTGCCGCAGGCGATGGTGACCAACATGCTGCCGCAACCACCCATGCCCGCTTATCAGCAGATTCCCCACCAGCAGCTTGCGGGACCCATGCCAGTCGGAGCGACCCCTCAGACCTCGATGCCTATATCACAGCCCACTGCGCAGAACCATCTGTACCTGCCCCCGCAGCAGCCGCAAGGGAATCCGCACGCGACTGTCAACACTGGACCAGCAGTTCCTCTCCACCCCGCGGCTGCAGTCCCAACCGCTCAAGCATACTGGATGCCCCAGGCAGCGGTGCCGCCGACACAGGGGACTCAGGTTCTGCCGCCTGGGACGGCATTCTTCTCCACTCCCTACACCGCCTCAACACCCGCTCCCTCTTCCTGGTACATGCCTCTCCCACCTACACAAGCAAACCCTCAGACGCCCGCGGGGCAACCCCAGATGGCGATCCATTTAACTGGATACTCCACGGCCCCAGCTGCAATCATACCCACTCCACATGCTGTGACTGCATTGATGACTAACCGCAGCACTGTCCCGCAGCTGCAGTACATCCGCTCTGAGCCAGCCAATATTCCCCGGCTAGACTCCTTCAAGGGCACTCCGGAGGAAGACCCCTGGGTCTGGCTCAAGCAGATCACCCTCTATGCCAGCATTGGCCGAATTCCGCCTGATCTTTGCCTCGCCACCGCAGAACTGCACCTTCAAGGCGCCGCGACGGATTGGTACAATGCACGCGCACCCTTCCCGTCCTTCAAAGAGTTTGGCAATGCACTCATCGAACGCTTCAAACACCTGACCAAGGAAGAAGCACTGCGGAAGATTGAGAAGGAAGTCATGCGCAAGGAGGATGATATCCGCAGGTTCTTGGATCCGTTCTTGACCTGGGCTTCGGTGGCCAAGAATCCGCAGGGAGAAGGATTGCCGCTGTGGGTCCTGCTGCAGAACCTCATCCGCGCGCTTCCGGATGAAATCAGCAGCCTCATGATCGCTGACCGATATCTGTCTCTTCAAGACGCGGTACGGGATGCTACGGCTATTTTCACCCGACAACGGTCAACCAGACAATACCAAGGCGGCGACACCCCTGCACCCTCATCTTCACACGCTCCGCCTCCGCAGCAGCCGAAACCGAAAGCTTGCTACACCTGCCAGAGTCTGGAACACATTGCTCGGGACTGCCCTCGCAAGCGACAAATGGCTCCGCGCCCTGAGCCAGCCTCCCAGGATCCCCTGGTCCACCAATGGCAGCAATACTACAACCAGGCATGGACGGGCCAGCAACCGCAGCATCAGCGGCAGCAACAGCAGCAGCTGCAGCCACCGCTTCCACCTCCCACTGGGCAGGACTCCGCGGCTCAGGCAACGGGTCAAGGCATTCTGCCAAACCCACCGCCGAACCCTGCGNCACTGACCCGGTGGATAAGCTCTTCACTACTCCTATTGCCTCCGTGAACTTCTTCGACTTCCTCCGCCTCCACCCCGAGCTGGCTCCGCGGCTTAAGGACGAATTCACCAAGGCCAACCATCGCCTCCAAACCGTCGGTATCTCTCTTGCTTGCACCACTCCGCCCCATGGCACCCAGAATACCCGACGCATTGTAGCAGAGGCCCCTCCCGCGTTGACCACAGAGGAGATGGATTGGGGTTGGGCACCACAGCCCCTGGAGCCTCCCCGCCGCAACGACCACCACTATGAGGTGGCCTGCTGCGTGGTCTGGATCTGTGGTCGAAAGTTCCTGGCCATCATCGACACCGGGGCCACCCACACCACCGTGGCCCTCCGCGTCCTCTATCTCGTTGGATGGGCGGACCGCATCCTCACAACGCGGCGATTGTTCAGCAATTCCGCGGGCGGGTTGGATTACGGAGATGGGGAAGTGCGTGGATTGCCCTTGCAAGTGGGGACTCTGCATGAACCGATGGATGTTCAAGTGACTCAGGCGCGGACCTACGACGTACTCTTGGGCATGGATTACCTCCTTCCGCGGCAAAGCAATCTCCTGTTCTCCCTTGGTGTCATGCAGCTCACCTCCACCTCGGGCACCAAAGAGTACGCCCTCATCACAGTGGGGGACCGCGTAACGGTGCCAGTCTCCAACACATCCCCTTTCTCTCTATCAGAGGCGGCGCAGGAAGATGCGCACGCCCGATCCCTAGCAGAGCCCGTCCTTGACGCAGAACAGATGCCTGTCGAAGAGTGGCGCGAACGCTCCACGGACAACGCAGAGCCAGGAGTGCGTGCGAATCTTCTGGGACTCTGGCAGCAGAGCGAGCAGGCATTTGGTCAGGGTCTTCCCCTGGAGGACGACGAGGACTTCTACCCCATCCGCGACAGACTACCTCCTCCACCCCCGCGGTGGGACCACATCTTGCATCCCCGCCTCTCCGCAGCCCAGAAACAGGACTTTCGAGACCTGCTCGATTCCTTTGCCGACATCTTTGCTGGCTCTGCGACAGATCTGGGGGCAGTCAATGCCTCCCACATCATCAACACCGGCACAGCGGCCGCAATCAAGCAGAAAGTCCGACGGATCCTTCCGGACCAGGAGCAGATTATCAACGAGGGTCTCGCAGAGCTGAAAGCGTAGGGTGTGATTGTTCCCGTCGTCAGCCCCTGGCGGGCCAATCTGGTGATTGTCGGGAAGCCGGACGGCTCCAAACGCTTCTGCGTCGACTTCCGCGACCTGAACCGCGTCACAGAAGAGGACGCCTACCCCATGCCGCTGATCGTCGATATCCAAGAGCGTCAGCAGGGGCGCGGATGGTTTGCCAAACTGGACGTCAAAGCGGCCTTCCATGCCGTTCCCATGCACCCCGATTCCATGGCCAAGACGGCCTTTGTCACCCCCGACGGTCTCTACGCCTTCACCTGCATGCCCTTCGGCCTCCGCAACGCCAGCGCCACATTCCAGCGAGTCATGGATTCTACCCTTCGCGGCATCCCTAACGTGAGCTGCTACATCGACGACATCATGGTCGCAGCCCACAGCTTTGCCGATCTCTTCTCCTCCCTCACCGCTGTCTTCTCCGCTCTTCGTGCTGCGAACCTCAAGCTCAAGGCCGCCAAATGTTCTATTGGCGCCGCGGAGATGGAATTCCTGGGCTTCGTCATGAGCGCCGACGGAATCAAGACCGACCCCGCCAAGATTGCAGCTGTCCAGGAGTGGCGTAAACCCACAACCGCGGGACAAGTCAAGATCTTCCTTGGCTTCGTCTCTTTCTACCGCAAATTCGTCCGTGACCACGCACGCATCATACGGCCGCTGCAGCAGCTAACCCATCAGGATGTCCCCTTTGACTGGTCCGCGGAGTGTGCTGCTGCGTGGGCGGAGATCAAACATCGGCTGGTCACTGCCCCCATGCTCGAGTTCCCTGACTTCAACCTCCCCTTTTCTATCACCACCGACTGGTCGCGGGAAGGCCTTGGTGCTATCCTGTCGCAGTCTGTCCAGGAACCGATTCAGCGGGTGATTGCCTACGCTAGCCGTGCCCTCACGGACGGAGAGCGGAACTACCCACCAGTGAAGGGTGAGTGCCTGGCGGTGCTGTGGGCCATCCAGCACTTCCGCGACTACATCAAAAATGGCAAACCTTTCACTGTCCTTACCGATCATCAAGCGTTACAGTGGCTGCTCACGACGCAAAACCACGAGGGCATCTTGGCCAAGTGGGCTCTCCTCCTGCAAGGCTATAACATGAAGATCAAGTACCAGCCCGCCCTTGCCAACCGCAATGCCGACGCCCTCAGTCGCCTTCCCCGCGCGGACTGGCCGCACCCCGCGGATCCGCAAGACACTCTCCCTGCGCCTACCACTGTGGCTCCACCTGTCCCCGCGGATGTCGAGCCTCAGTGGGAGGGCGTCGCTCGCCAGTTCACAGAAGAGGAATCCGCGGCCGCTTACCAGCTCCTGTCTGAGCTGGACACCTCCGATGGCCCTGCTACCGCGGAGACCCTACCTGCATTCCCCGAGAGCCTCCAACTCGCCCGCCGTTTCAACCCCACCATCCGCGGTTGGACGCTCAAGGAAATTGCGGCACACATCCCCCCTCGAGCCTCTCTCCCACGGCCCCAGCGGACCCCCTCCGCTGTAGTGGTCCGCAACGCTACTGTATCGACACCCTCTGCCTCCCCGCTTCTCGACACGCGTCATCCCCTATCCCTGGTGGACTTCCTCCTTCACTCCCCCGAATCAGCGGACCGTCTCCAGACCCTCTTCTCCTCCTCGAACCCCTCCCTCACTCCCGTCGGCATCCATCTCTCTTGCACCCGCGCTACTGGTGTCCGCATGGTCGCTCATGCCATCCTCACGACCCATTCCCGCGTCCGAGAGGAGGCATGCCGTGTGCCATGCACATGGGCTCCTGCTCCGCTGATCCCCGGTCCGCCACCACCTGCAGCGGTCCACGTGGCCTGGTGCCACGTCTGGGTATGTGGTCGCAAGTTTGTGGCCATCGTGGATACNCGTCATCCCCTATCCCTGGTGGACTTCCTCCTTCACTCCCCCGAATCAGCGGACCGTCTCCAGACCCTCTTCTCCTCCTCGAACCCCTCCCTCACTCCCGTCGGCATCCATCTGTCTTGCACCCGCGCTACTAGTGTCCGCATGGTCGCTCATGCCATCCTCACGACCCATTCCCGCGTCCGAGAGGAGGCATGCCGTGTGCCATGCACATGGGCTCCTGCTCCGCTGATCCCCGGTCCGCCACCACCTGCAGCGGTCCACGTGGCCTGGTGCCACGTCTGGGTATGTGGTCGCAAGTTTGTGGCCATCGTGGATACCGGCGCTACCCACACCACCATCGCACTCCGGATGGCCCCCACCTTACGCCTCGCACACCTCATCATGCCCACCCGGCTCCGCTTCTCCATCTCCACTGGGGCCATCGACGCACCCCTCGGTCAAATCGCGGCCCTTCCCATGCAGGTCGCCAATGTACATGCACCGCATACCGTGCAGGTGTGCGATGTCCGCACGTATGATATGCTCCTCGCGGTCGACTGGCTCGCACCGCGCCAGGCGGATAAATTGCTTGGTGCGGGCATTCTCAGTCTCATTTCTGATTCCGGCATTCGTTCGTTTACACCTCTTTTCACTTCCACTCGCCCGATCTCGGCTCACTCCCCCATGGTTGTCACGCCACCTGCCTCAGGCACTCAGTTCACACGCCGCATTACTCGCAGCTCTGGCACCAACCGCGGCACAGCCTCCGCCATGGCTCGCTCTCCCAGCGCGGGGTCTGCGCCTTCGAACAGGGGGGGTGATGGCGCTTCAAGGCGTGTCATCAGGCGACAGAGCACAGGCCGCTCAACCGGCGCAGGACGATCCGCGCCACCAACAGGAGCAGCATCCCGGAGAGCATCTCCGGCCTCAGCCCCCTCCGCGGCAACCGCAGCAGCACCAAACCCTTCCGCGGCACCGGTAGCAGCCGCTGGAGCCTCTCCGGCACCAGGAACTCCGGTGGCACCAGCAGCGGTAGCAGCCGCTGGAGCCTCTCCAGCAACAGGAACTCCGGCGGCACCAGCAGCGGCAGCATCATCTGGAGCCCCTCCAGCGCCTGGCCGTTCCGCGGCGCCAGCAGCGGCAGGGTCACCTAGAGCCCCCCCGGTACCAGGCCACCCCACAACACACGTAGCGGCAGCGTCCCCAGGGGCATCCGCGGTACCAAGCCCCCCCGTGGCAGCGGCAGCAGTACTACCTAGAACACCCCCACCATCAGGCCCCCCGACATCCCCGACAGTAGCAACACCCGCAAACACACCGCCACC
>SZWC01001803.1:165396-181034 GCA_023375785.1 Penium margaritaceum | reverse complement strand
AGTCAGTCAGTCAGTCAGTCAGTCAGTCAGTCAGTTAGTCATTCAGTCAGTCAGCCAGTCAATCAGTCAGTCAGTCAGTCATTCAGTCAGTCAGTCAGTCAGTCAGCCAGTTTGTTTGTTTGTCTATCGGTCTGTCTGTACGTTTGTCTGTCTGTCTGCATGCCTGCCTGCCTGCTTGCCTACCTACCTGCCTGCGTGCCTGCCTGCCTGCTTGCTTGCCTTCCTGCCTCCTTGCCTGCCTATTGGCCTGAGGGTGAGTGTGCAGCCTGGAGGGTCCCCAGCAGTGGCTGGTTCACACCACCAACTGTTTTTGGAGAGACTGAAACTGTGGAGGCAACTGGTTTCAAGGATGGCAGAAAACTGGTCACAGAGTGAGGCAATATTTTTGGCCTCAATTGACTGGGAATGCACACTTGATCAAGGCTTAGAAGCAGTGGCATTTTATAGCCACTGATCTAAGCTTTCGAGAACACCAAAGCATGCCATATTTGAAGTTTCCTAGCAGATTCTATGGCTTCTAGAGTGGCCCTTGGTAGGCTGTCCCTTTTCCCACCTAGGAAGGCATCCCTTCCTTCCTCTAGAAGCTTCTTCCCCTTCCTAGATTCCTCAGCTTGCTTCTAGTAGGAGGGAAGGTATCCAGAAGGCCAAGACACCTCTAGGTGCCTTGTAGGACAAGTCACCCCTTCTAGAAGATGTGGCACCTTCTTGGACCCTCACTTAGCCTTCTAGAAACTCAAGGAGGAATTCTAGAGTTTGAGCTAGCTTCTTGGCATCTATTTTCCACCTCCCTTTAGGCAGGGCAGAATTTGATCTTGTGGGACTTGAACCCGGGCCCCTACCTCTATAGGTGGACACCATTAACCACTAAGCCACCTTGGCTTGTCTCTTTGGTGTTCCTTTTTGGAGTCACTCCTGCCATGGTGAGGCGCATTACTCCAACAATCTCCCCCTTGCGCATCACCCATGGCAGTCATCCATGCTCAACCTGCAATTCAAGAGCCTTTATCCTCATGGGAGGCAAGCTCACTTTTTATTGCTTCCACCCACGCAACCCCATCCTTCTTGTTCAGTGCCTCCTTCAGGCTCCTCTTGCGTGAAGAAGACTTGTGCAAACCCAGTCCAAATGGCCTCGCCGGCATCGTACCTTTTAGTCTTTCTTCCCACACGGCTGCTCGTGCGAGGCTCTTAAGGTGGTTGTTGTTGATGTCCCCTTTTGGCGCCATCCTCTCCAAGCGCATGCTCCACCTCTCTTGGAGACCTTGGAGACATTGGTCGACTCCTTGCCTCCACGTTCATCTCCAGTGCTTCGGATTCCTCATCCGAACTGGCCGGAACAAATTGTGCCGTTCGCCCATCCCTCGGGCGATCCTCTCCGGCTGGTGCTGCTGCAAGGACGTCACCCTCATTCACGTCCTCCGGCGTCTCCCCCTCAAGGAGTGGCATCCACTCCCCCCTCTTGGAGAGACCTGCCTCCTTATCTGTCCAACGACTTTTCTCATCGAACGTGACGTCACGAATCCGCACAATCTGCTGCCTCCTTGGGTCAAAGAGCCGATACGCCTTGCTTCCGCTCTCATATCCAAGGAAAATACACTTGCAGGTATGCGGGTCCAGCTTGCTCCGTCCCTCACGTGCCTGCACCATTGCATGTGCAAGAAAACCAAACGTGCGGAGGTGACCCACCGCCGGCTTTCTCCCGCTCCACACCTCTTGTGGCGTCTTCCACGCCTTGCTCTCCTTGTCCTTCAGCGACTTGGTTGGCATGGGATTCATGATGTACGCTGCTGTCCTTGCCGCCTCCGCCCAATACCGTTGTGTAAGGCCGGCATCGCTCAACATGGATCGCACCATGTTAAGGATTGTGTGATTCGCTCTCTTTGCAACGCCATTCTGTTGTGGGGAGTGTGGAGTTGTTTTCTGCCACTCAATCCCCTTGCTCTTCATCCACCCAAGGCACCCCGCATATTCACCGCCGTTGTCACTCCGGAACGCCTTCACCTTCAACTCTGTTTGCCGCTCCACATCAGCCACAAACTCATGCATGCACGCAAGTACCTCACCTATCTGCTTCATTGGGTAGAGGTAGAGTTTCCGGCTGTGGTCATCAATGAAGGTGAGGAAGTAGCGAGCTACGCCGATGGAGCTCTTAAGCGGTCCACACACATCTGTGTGTACCACGGCCAGTTTTGCCGATGCACGCGTCCCCTTGGCCACAAACGGTTGCCGCGTTGATTTGCCAATGATGCATGGCTCACACACGGTCTCCTTGGTTCCATCAAGGCTGCTAATTTGCAGACCCCGTACCACTTCCCTCTTAGCTATCTCCTTCACTGTCGATGGAAAAATATGGCAGAGTCAGCGGTGCCATAGGTCCACGTCTCCTCCATCCTTCGTTGCAGGATTGGTGGCGGTGGACCCCACCCGGCTACTGAGGATCTTCGCGCGTAGCAGGTACAAGTCGTCCTCTCTCTTGGCACGCATAATCACCTCACCTTTGCCCTCCTTGCGGATGACGGCTTCCTTCTTTGTGAAGAGCACCTCAAGTCCCTTGTCGGTAAGTCGGTTGACAGAGAGCATGTTTGCCCCGAAGTTGGGCATATACAGCACATCGTAGATTGCGCTCGTGACAGGTTTGCCATCCACAATTGACTCAATGCGGACATTACCCTCACCGGCAGCCACCTCTGTTTTTCCATTGGCCACCGTCATGCGTCTCTCCGAGGCACCGTAGGTGACAAATGCCTCCTTGTTGCATTGCGTGTGACGGCCTGATCCGGAGTCGATGACCACAACTCTCGGATCCTTGAAGTTGGTGGAGTTGTACGCCATAAGGGCATGCTCATCTTTCTTCATGCCCCGTTGCGACCGACCTGTTTTCTTCTTGGGACAGTTGCGCACGTAGTGGCCCTCCTTGCCGTAGTTGAAGCACTCCCCCTTCTTGTCACCCTTCTTGGTGCCCTGTTTGGCATCCTTCCACTTGTCGCCTCGGCCTCCACTTTGAGGATGAACCGTGTAATCTGAACTTGATGCCGCTGCACTCTCTCGACCGCCACGTCGCATCCACTCATTGCGCACGTACTCAGCAACATTCGAGTACTTCGGCTCATCGGAAGGCCAACCACCGAGGACTGTGATCATGGGACTCCAACTGTCTGGCAAGGCCAGGAGGATCATAGCTTGCAACTGAGAGTCGACCTCCCAACCAGTGGCCACACACTCCGCTGCAAGCGACTCAATCTGCCGCATGATCTCCATGATGTTATCGCCTTCGTTGGCTCGGAGGGTGACGAGCCGTTTGAAGATGAAGAGCTGATTGGCAAGGTTGCTTGATTGGTAGATGGAGCAGAGTTTTGACCATGCGTCTGCGGCCATGGTGCATCCTTGGATGTGCCCAAGTTGTGGTGGGCATAACGCGGACACAAGGAGCGCCAACGCCTTTTTGTTGCGCTTCTTGTATGCCTCCTTCACATCAGCCGTTGCAGTCTCCCCGCGGAGCAGTCTCATCACCTTTNTGCGAGCGACTCAATCTGCTGCATGATCTCCATGATGTTGTCGCCTTCGTTGGCTCGGAGGGTGACGAGCCGTTTGAAGATGAAGAGCTGATTGGCAAGGTTGCTTGATTGGTAGAT
Source organism: Penium margaritaceum (assembly GCA_023375785.1). Taxonomy (NCBI): domain Eukaryota; kingdom Viridiplantae; phylum Streptophyta; class Zygnematophyceae; order Desmidiales; family Peniaceae; genus Penium; species Penium margaritaceum. Next base: position 177,405 of record SZWC01001803.1, on the reverse strand, counting down.
GGAGCAGAGTTTTGACCATGCGTCTGCGGCCATGGTGCATCCTTGGATGTGCCCAAGTTGTGGTGGGCATAACGCGGACACAAGGAGCGCCAACGCCTTTTTGTTGCGCTTCTTGTATGCCTCCTTCACATCAGCCGTTGCAGTCTCCCCGCGGAGCAGTCTCATCACCTTTTACAAGCTCAAGCACTCCCTTGTCGTCAAGGAAGACCTCAAACTGCCACCTCCACAAGGCAAAGCCTGTCCCATCAAACTTAAGGACAGCGCGTCTGCTCTCTTGCTCGCTGGTTGCCATGTCTTGCTGTTGGAAGCGTGAAATGAAGCTGGCTTTGAACCCCTTAGAGGCGTGGGCCCATAACCCTTTGTTGGCTTGAGGGTGAGTGTGCAGCCTGGAGGGTCCCTAGCAGTGGCTGGTTCACACCACCAACTGTTTTTGGAGAGACTGAAACTGTGGAGGCAACTGGTTTCAAGGATGGCAGAAAACTCGTCACAGAGTGAGGCAATAGTTTTGGCCTTAATTGACTGGGATTGTACACTTGATCAAGGCTTACAAGCAGTGGCATTTTATAGCCACTGATCTAAGCTTTCCAGAACACCAAAGCATGCCATATTTGAAGTTTCCTAGCAGATTCTATGGCTTCTAGAGTGGCCCTTGCTAGGCTGTCCCTTTTCCCACCTAGGAAGCATCCCTTCCTTCCTCTAGAAGCTTCTTCCCCTTCCTAGATTCCTCAGCTTGCTTCTAGTAGGAGGGAAGGTATCTAGAAGACCAAGACACCTCTAGGTACCTTGTAGGACAAGTCACCCCTTCTAGAAGATGTGGCACCTTCCTGGACCCTCACTTAGCCTTCTAGAAACTCAAGGAGGAATTCTAGAGTTTGAACTAGCTTCCTGGCATCTATTTTCCACCTCCCTTTAGGCAGGGCACAATCTGATCTTGTGGGACTTGAACCCGGGCCCCTACCTCTATAGGTGGACACCATTAACCACTAAGCCACCTTGGCTTGTCTCTTTGGTGTTCCTTTTTGGAGTCACTCCTGCCATGGTGAGGCGCATTACTCCAACACTGCCTACCTATCAATGCGTTGGATAGCAATGGTCTAGAAAACAGGTCCCGACATGGGATTCCGCCGACCGTACTTGGTGTTTCAGCCAAGATAACATATCACCCTCAAATGATGGATCCCCACTCTAGGTTTGTTCAGTTTGCAACCACACAAAGTTAGCATGAAGGTCTTTTGTGTCACCCTTGGTTGGACACTCTGTGAGGAGTCTCAAAGGCAAGAACTATAAATTGGTGCAACAGGGTACATGCTTTTGTACTTGCAGAGCTTTGCTAATGCTTCTGCTTGCAGTGGCTCCGGAGGAACCAACCTCAGCCTACAGTCCTACTTGGCGCGTCTTACGACCGCAAAGTGTCATCCTCAAGGCAGGCTCAAGTAAGCTTCCTAGAAGCTTCCTGTCAAATTCTGGGCCAAAAAGAAAAAATGCAGTCGTCGGGGGATGTGAGCCCGCGACTCATGAGCTCCGGCACCCGTCCCAAGTAGGTCACAATTGTTTGTTTCCTATGATGATCATCAGGGGACATAACCAACATGGGCAATGCATTCTTGGCCCATCTCAGAACAGACAAAGGGGATGTACTCCACAGAGTAGTGCATGCCTTGTCTTTCTGTGAAACAAGCCATCAAGCTAGCAATCCAGTGGACAAGGTTTATACCATTCAACAAATATCTCCCTTGTACCTTTATCCATCTGTCATTCACTGGGCTCCATCAATGCCTTAGGGCTCACCCTTCCTCTGCCGCACTCCTCATGTTGAATCCACAAATTCCTGCATAATGCAAGCCGCTCTTCAGCAGCTTGGTCATGCAGTCGACAAGCATGCTCTTGGTTCTGCACTGCTGCAAGTCCACCACGTTCTTCATGACCAGGTCACGTGAGTAGTGGCAACGTATGTTGATGTGTTTTGTTTGTCGAAGATGATCTCATCTTCAGCCATAGAGATGGCGCCCATGCTGTCCACATGTACGAGCATGTCGTCCTTTAGTGGCACTATCATTTTGCCAAGCATGTTGCACAGCCACTGAGTCTCCTTGCACAACTCAGACAGAGCAATGTACTCTACCTCAGCCGTGGACACGGAAACACAATCCTGCTTCCTGCTGGCCCATGAGATGGCACCGCCAGTCAAGATGTACATGTATCCAGAGGTGGACTTCCGGTCGCCAGGATGCCCTCCATAGTTGGCATTGATGTAGCAGTTCAGGCAGAGGGGTCTCGTACCTTCTTGACCTCCAAGGACGAGGCCCATGTGACGTGTCTTTTGTAGGTAGCGCAAGATGCGCTTGACTGCCTGCCAATGCTGTGGCCCTGGGTTGGCCACGATCCTGCTCACTTGTCCCACAACATAGCCGATGTCCGGACGAGTACCTACCATGGCGTACATGATGCTACCCACGACGGACTGGTATGGGGTGTCTTGCATCTCCCTTTGTTTTGCTTCATTGCTTGGTGACATGGAGGCCTTCAGTTTTGTATCCATCGTCATTGGTGTGCCAACAGGTTTGCAGTTTTCCATGTGATAGCGCTTTTGTACCTCACTGATGTATTTGGTTTGGTTGAGTTTGATGGTGCCTGCTGCTCTTTTGCGGTGGGTGGCGATCTCGAGGTAGTACTCAAGAGGACGCATGTCCTTCATTTTAAACCTTTTGCTGAGGTCAGACCTGAGCTCATCCAATAGCTCGACTAAAGACGAGGAGATGATCACATCATCCACATACAGTGCAACGAGAATCAGCCCTCTCCGATCATCGCGAACGTACATGCTTGGGTCATTCTCACAAAGCGCAAAGGAGATACCGGTCATAAAACCATCCATCTCTTTGAACCATATACTTGGGGTGTGTTTCAGCCCTTAGAGCGCTTTCACCAACTTGCACACCTCGCCCTTGGGAGCTTTGACTCCTTCTGACACCTCCATCAGCACTTCTTGTCTAGCTTCTTGTAAAGGAAAGCTGACATGACGTCCATCTCGTGTATCTCCAAATTCTTTGCAGCTGGGATGGCAAGGAGAGAGTGGATGGAGGCAAAGGTAACGATGGGTGCGAACGTCTCGTCATATTCAGAGCCTGGGCGTTGAGAAAACCCCTTTGCCACTACCCTCGCCTTGAACTTTTTGATTTTGCCGTCTTGCTTCTTCTTCACTCGGAGGACGTGGATCCCATCGCGTGGGCCTTGTCGGGTCTATCCATTAGCTCCCACATGCTATTCTCAGCCATGGACACGATTCCGCTGTCCACTTCCTCCTCCCACTTGGCCTCAGCCTGGCCATTCATTGCTTCCACCATCGTGGATGGCTCTCCCGGAGCCATGCACGACGAGCTGGAAATTCCAATCATCCTCATACAGCAAATGTGCTTTCTTTGGTTGCAAACTGCACCAGGGTGCTGGTGTTTCTTTTTGCTTTACTGGTGGTGCTACCACAGATGGTGGTGTGTCATCACCGTCGTTGGAAGAGTCATCAGACTCCAAGTCTGAATCAAAAGCCCCGGACACCTCGATGTTCGTGTCCATGTCAATTGGCACATCATCCTGTGCACCTGCTCTCCTATTCCCACCACCTATTGGAAAAGCGAGTCGGTTGTCGGGTGCTTGGCCTCCAAAATCAAGCAACACTATCCACTCTCCCGCCTTGGAAGCGAGGATCATATCCAAAAGTTCTCCCTTTCCAAGGGTGTGTTCGTCAACAACTCAACTTCGTGACTCCTCACGAACTTGCCTACTGCCTAGTCCCAAAGCCAATAGGCTTTGTGTGACGTGTCATACCCAACCATGATGCACTTTTTGGAATGTGCGTCCAGTTTGCATCCACCTTCTCCTGGCTAGACCTTCACCCATGCAGCTGACCTGAACACCATCAGATGAGAGGTGTTGGGTTTCTTTCCTGACCATGCCTCTTGTCCGGTCTTTAGCTGCTTGTCTTGCTCCTTTCAATGCTTCCGCAAGGCGGTTGCTGGTGTGAGGTTCAAGAGGTAGCAGGCCGTTGTTGCAGCTTTAGCCCAAAAGCGAGGTGGGAGCTTGGCGTTGAAGAGAAGGCTTTGTACCATGCTCAGTAGGGTTTGGTTCGTCCTCTTGGCCACGTTGTTATTTTGGGGATTGTAAGGGGTGTTTTTCCTATGGTGGATGTCATGATGCTTGAGCCAAGGCTTGCGTGCCTTGTACTCACCCCCATTGTCACTTCAGAGTATCTCCTCCTTCTTGGATGTTTTCCGCTCTACCATGGCATCAAGGACAAGGAGGCTCTCCTTGATCTCTCCCTTTGTTTTGAGGAATTAGATCCACAAGTTGCAGCTGTGGTCATCAATAAAGGTCACAAAGTACTTGCTTCCTCCGTTTGACGTCGTGTGAAAGGGTCCGCACATGTCATTGTGGATCAGGTCTAGGACATTCTTGGCTCGTTAACCTCCTCTCCCAAACAGCTTCTTCTTTGCCTTTTCTTGGAGGCATGGTTCACACAACGTACACCCTTCTCCATGCTTCATGATGCACCCTTCTATTCCATGGGCTACCTCTTTCTCTTGCATCTTTTGCAGCGTGCTGTTGGCCAATCTCAAGTGCCACAGCTCAGCGTCAGTGTCCTTGGTTTATGTGATGGCCGCAGCGGTCTCCGGCAGTACATCCTTTTGCTTTGGTGCCACTGTCTTGGTGGCACATGCTAGTGCCTCATTCGACACCTTGGTGACTTTGGTTTGAAGTACGTAGAGGCCGTCGAATTTTGAAAGTTGAAGCAGGAGTTTGTCTTTGGTGTACAGAACCTGGATGTCCTCGTTTCTAAGGGCCACTGCTTCCTTGTTGGTGAACACCACAATCATGTTGTTGTCGGTGATTTATGAGACCGATAGCAGGTTTGCTGCAAAGGTGGGCATGTACACCACTTTTTGAAGATTGACCTCCTTCTCGGCACCGTTCACGTTGAACGTGATGACCTTGTCCCCTTCGCCCATGGCTTGGACGACGCCACTGTTTGTACACTTGATGGGTATTTTAGTTTCGGCCATGGAGACAAATCCACCCTTCTCTTTTGAGGAGTGGTGGTTAGTGCCCAAGTCAAGGGCAAATGCCCCAGGCCTAAGGAGTTTTTCCCCCTTCATGGTCAACCCTTCAGCCATCATGTTGGTGAGCTCCTTCTTCTTCTTCCCACCTTTGTTCCCGCCTTCTTTCCTAGAACTACGGCAGTCCATAGCCCAGTGCCCAGTCTTGCCACAGTTGTGACAGTTGCCGAGCTTCTTGGAACTCTTCCCGCCACCATTGCCTTTCCCACCACCACCACCGCTTCTGCTATTGTTTTGACTGGACCGAGAGCTTGCACCTTGTCTGCCAAAGCGAGAGGCATAGGCTGAAGTGTTTGCCTTACTACCACTACGTCACATGGACTTGTTGCAGATGTGTTTGGCGACAGCCTCATACGTCAGATCTGCCTCCTTCCAACCAACGAATACGGTGATCAAGGACCCACAGCTTTCCAAAAGCGCCATCAGAAGGATCATGGCACATATGTTGGAGTCGAGATTCCATTCCATTTCCTGGACCTCTTCGAGTACGTTGTTGAATGACTACAAAAATGTGGGTATTGATTCTCTTTCTCTCACGCTCATCAACATCAACCTTTGGAAGATGAAGAGTTGGTTTGCTTGGGCGTTTGATTGACACACATGTGAGAGTTTTGCGTAGGCCTCGGGAGCTGATGTGCATATTATGATATGGGAGTGTTGAGTCTCGTTGATTGCTTTCACAAGTATGGTAAGAGCCATGTTCTTCTTCATTGTCCATGCTGCAAGGTCAGCCGCATGCGTAGTCAATGTCGCATCGACAGGTGCTGCCTTGGTCCCTTTGAGGATGTCGAGGTAGCCACACACATTCATGACAGTATCAAACTGCCATTTCCACAAGGGAATTCCTATCCCCGTGAATTTTGAGTTACCTGCCTTAAGGCGGGCTTGAGTCAGATCCGCCATTTTTGGCGGTTGCTCGTCTAGTTTTCTTCGTTGCTACTCTGATTTGTTGAGGCCGATGAGGCTGATGAGGCTACCGACTGTGACCATTGTCAAAGGTGCAGTTGGTTCCGTTGCATATCCCTCCTGCCGATGATTGCCTGAGGCAATGCTCCCGTCGGGAGAAAACAGACCCAGGGCCGTACCGCCTTCTTAAGTGGTAGAGCTTTATCCCGTTGGGGCTCGAGGGTCATGTCCAACATGGAAAGAGCTATTCCTCGTCCCCTAGTCTGGCACGTGTGCGGACCCTACCTAAAGAAGCCGATGGAGCCGATAGAGCAGATGGAGCCGTCTGATGTTCGTGTCCTTGTTATACTTGTGTCCTGTGCAAGACCACGCATAAGTCGGTCTTGGAAGCATGCCCTACAACCAGAAGTGTAGGCCCAAAACCCTTTGTCAATGTGCCGGATAGCAATGGTGTAGAAAACAGGTCCCGATATGGGAGTCGGCCAACCCCTCTTGGTATGTCAACCAAGATAACATACATGATCCTCGAACAAGAGATCACACTTAAGGTTCATTCAGTTTGCAACCTCACAAAGTCCAAATGAAGGTCTTAAGTGTCTACCCTTGGTTGGACATTGTGTGAGGAGTCTCAAAGGCAAGAACTAGAAATGGATGCATGTAGGATACATGTTTTTGTACTTGCAGAGATTTTCTAATGCTTCTGCTTGCAGTGGCTCCACAGGAGCCAACATCAGCCTACAGTCCTACTCGGCGTGTCCTAAGACTGCCAAGTCTCATCCTGAAGGCAGGCTCTAGTAAGCTTCATAGAAGCTTCCTGTCCCATTCCGGGCCACAAAGGAAAAATAAGGCCATTGCCACGTTTGTGCCTCCAACCCATGATTTCCGGCACTTGTCCCAACTAGGCCACAAATGTTTTTCGTATGATGATCTCCGGGGGACATACCCATTATGGGCAGTGCATTCATGGCCTATCTTAGAACACACCAAGGGGACGTACTCCATAGAGAAGTGCATGCCTTGACTTTCCGTGCAACCAGCCAGCGAGCCAGCTAGCCAGTGGAAAAGGTGTTGGCTCTAGTGGATGTGGAGGCACACTCAAGGATGCCTAGCTCTCAGTGATACACGCTACCAAGGTTTGGGTAGCCAATGGACACCAATGGTGAAGAGTGTGGAGCACAAGGATCACGAATGTGAGGGGGCAGAACACGTCGCATTCAGTAGATCTGAATTGAAACACGGTGTTGTTAGTTAGCATAGTGAGATTACATCATAACCTTATAGCCTGTGATCTAAGCTTTCCAACGCATCCAAGTACGCCCAAAACGGAGCAGTAGAGCCCCTGCTATGGCCATCAAAGTAACCCTTGGTGGAGCTGCCCACCTGGCCTTGCACTCTATGCAACGGGAGGTGCTTCGACGATGATCCGTCGAAGCACCTCTCCTCGCCCAGAAGTCAAGGAGAAGTTCATCCTGGTCCTCATTCATGCCACTGGTGCATTTGGAGGCCATTAGGAATGAATTCGTATCCCTGGCGGTGGAATATCCCGTCAACCATGGCGGGTACCAGATTCCACCCACCCAACACTCGATTTTCGGGCTAGGCTAACTTTCTGAATACTCACTCAAATCGAGCAATTCAAAGCTCGATCCTATGTGGAAAAATCCAAGGAATCCAAATATAAAGTCAGATCAGATGTTCGACTACTCCTCTGTGGTCGAACTAGGGAGTACGATCAACGGAACTCATGGCAAGGGGCACACCATGTCTACAATCTCCCCCTTTGCACCACAGCCTTGATGCCCTGTCCTTCGAACCTGTAGCATTTTTAAACCTCACAGTGCAGTTTGAGCTCCATGCAGCTCGCGTCGTGCCTGTCCTTGGGCTGTGCCGTGGTCATGGCATCGGCGAGCATACGCTTAGTACCACAATACACAATAGCCGCATCTCCCTTTGCCACCAAGTCCCGAGCGTAGTGATGCCGGATCTCGATGTGCTTGGTCCTCCTGTGCAGCACCGGGTTCTATGTCAGGCTGATGGCACTCATGTTGTTGATATTGAGTACCATCGGCTTCCTTTGCGGCACGCCAATCTCCTTTAACAGCCGACGCAGCTACACCGCCTCCTTTGCGGCTTCTGCGAGCGCGATGTACTCCGCTTCGGTGCTGGACAGTGCAACACAGTCTTGCTTCCTGCTTGCCCATGCCAACCAACTCAAGGGTGTCATCATGCGCTCCCCCTCCAAACATGAGCCGCGACTGTTTTGTCGCCTTGAGATAGCGGAGGATCTGCTTCATCGCTTGCCAATGCAATAGCCTAGGGTCAGCGACATAGCGGCTCACTTGGCCCTCCGCGAAGGCCAGGTCGGGCCGCGTCACCACCATGGCGTACATGATGCTCCCCACCGCGGACTGGTATGGCACACCTGCCATCTCCTCCTTCTCCTCATCCGTGCTTGGCCCCATGCTTGAGCTTAGCTCACATGTGGTGGTCATGGGTGTGCCGATGGGGTTGCACTCCTCCATGTTGTAGCGACGGAGCACCTCTTGCACGCACTTTGCCTGCTTCATCTCCAGCGTGCGTGCTTTGCGGTCCCTCTTGATGGTGACGCCGAGGTAGTACTCGAGCTCACTCATGTCAGTCATTTTGAACCGTCCGCCCAGCTACTGCTTCAGGTTCACCAACTCCTCCATGTCCGATGACACAAGGAGGAGGTCATCCACGTAGAGGACCACGATCTGGTGCAACCCCGGCTGCTTTCGCACGTACACGCTATGATCCGCCTCGCAGCTCTTGAAGCCAAGCTCGGCCATGAAGCCGTCCATTTTCATGTACCATATGAGTGGCGCTTGCTTCAGTCCGTAGAGCACCTTGCGAAGCCGGCACACCATCCCCGGCGGTGCATCCAGACCCTCCGGCACCTCCATGTAGACCTCCTTGTCCAGGTCATCATTGAGGAATGCAGTTTTCACATCCATTTGATGCACTTTGTAGTCGCACACCGCCGCCACCGAGAGGATGGAGCGGATAGAGGCGAACTTTGCCACCGGTGTGAAGGTTTCATTGTAGTGTTCACCCTTCCGTTGGGTGTACCCCTTCACCACCAGCCGCACCTTGTACCGCTCCACCTTCCCCTCCTTGGTGAGCTTCTTCTTGAAGATCCACTTGGAGCAGATGATTTTTGCGCCCTCCGGTCTGTCAATCAGCTGCCAAGTGCCGTTCTCTTCGTGGGAGGCAAGCTCAGATTTTATGACTCCCTCCCACTCAGCCCCATCCTTCTACTGCAACGCCTCCTTGATGGTCTCGGGCTCCTCTTGCACAAAGAACGCTCGAGCAAACCCAGTCCAGGTGCCCTGCGCGGCATTGTACCGTTTTGCCGTCCTCCTTGCGCGTCCGCTTCTCCGGGGTTGTTGCTGTTGAAGCTGCTGCTGCTACTGCTGCCGCTGCTGCCGTTGCTGTCCTCTCTCGGCGCCACTCGCACCGTTGGCCTGCTTCCCCTCTCTCAGGGATCGTGGAGATGCGGGCTGACTCCCCGCCTCCTTGTTCATCTCCACTGCTGCCGGTGCTTCTGACTCATCGTCCGACTCGGCTGAATGCAAATCAGTCGCTCCAACATCGCCCAGATTGTTCTCGCCGGCTGGAGCCGATGGGACGTCACCCTCTTTTGCGTCCTCCAGTGTCTCCCCCTCAAGGAGTGGCAGCCACTGCCCCTGCTTGGAGAGACCATAGGTCCAGGTTTCCTTCATCCTTTGTTACGAGGTTGACGGCGTTAGTCCTCACCGCATCGGCAAGAACCTTGGTACGAAGAAGGTACAGGTCCTCCTCCCTCTTGCCACATGCAATCACCTTGCCATCCCTCTCCTTCCGGATGATGGCCTCTTTCTTGTTGAAGAGTACCTCGAGCCCCTTGTTGGTAAGGTGGCTCACTGACAGCAGGTTTTCCCCAAAGTTGGGCATGTGGAGCACGTCATAGATGGTGCACGGAATGACTTTCCCGATCACCACAGACTCAATGCGAACATTGCCTTCGCCCGCGGCCAACTCCATTTTGACATTGGCCACTGTCATGCGCCGCTCCGTGGCACCGTAGGTGACGAACGCCACCCGGTTGCATTGTGTGTGGCGGCCTAATCTGGAGTTGATCACCGTGACTTCCGGATCTGTCAAGTCGGTAGACTCCCTAGCCATCATGGCTTGGGTGTCCTTCTTCCCGCCCATCCCGGGTTGGTCCGACTTCTTGTTGGGGCAGTTGCATGCATAGTGGCCATGTTTGCCACTGTTGTAGCACTCCTCCTTGTTGTCACCTTTCTTGGTACCCTGCTTGGCACCCTTCCCCTTGTTGCCTCCCCCTCCACCTTGAGGGCGGATGGCATAGGCGGAACTTTATGTTGCCCCATTCTCTCTCCCACCACGCCGCATCCATTCGTTGCGGACGTACTCAACCACCTTCGGGTACTTCAGCTCATCGGCGGACCAGCCGCCTACGACGGTGATCATGGGACTCCAACTGTGCGACAAGGCCAGAAGGAGGATCATGGCTTGTAGCTGAGGGTTGACCTTCCATCCGGTGGCTACGCACTCGGCAGTGAAGGACTCAATCTGTTGCAGGATCTCCATGATGTCATCGCCTTCATTGGCTCGGAGGGTGACGAGCCTCTTGAAGACGAAGAGCTGGTTGGCCAGGTTAGTGGACTGGTAGATGGTGCAGAGTTTCTTCCAAGCCTCCGCGGCCTCCGTGCATCCTTGAATCAGTGCGCGCTGCGGCGGAGCTAGCGCTAACACCAACAAAGCAAGCGCCTTCTTGTTGCGCTTCTTGTACTTGTCCACTTCCTCCGGAGTCGCGGTATCCGGAGGCGCGGTCTCTTCACCTTTGGCCAGCTCAAGCAGGCCCTTGTCATTGAGGTAGACCTCAAACTGCCACCTCCACAAGGGGAAGCCCTTTCCATCAGACTTGGAGACGGCGCCAATGCTCTCTTGCTCGGTCGTTGCCATGGCGCGCGTCGGTAGCGTGAAACTTGAAGAGCTGGGGTACTTCTAGGCAGGTGGGCCCATAACCCTTTGTTGGCTCTACTGGGTGTGGAGGCACCCTCAAGGATGCGTAGCTCTCAGTGATGCACGCTACCAAGGTTTGGGTAGCCAATGGACACCAATGGTGAAGAGTGTGGAGCACAAGGATCACGGATGTGAGTGGGCAGAACACGTCGCATTCAATATATCTGAATCGAAACACAATTTTTTGGTTAGCATAGTGAGATTACATCAGATTCTTATAGCCTGTGATCTAAGATTTCCAACGCATCCCAGCACGTCCAAAATAGAGCAGTAGAGCCCCTGCTACGGCCGTCAAAGTAACCCTTGGTAGAGCCGCCCACGTGGCCTTGCATTCTAGGCAACAGGAGGCGCTTCGATGATGACCCGTCGAAGCGCCTTTCCTCGCCCAGAAGTCAAGGAGAAGTACATCCTCGTCAAGGAGGTCCTTATGGTTATCTCATTCATGCCCCTGGTGCATTTGGAAGCCATTGGGAATGAACTCGGATCCCTGGCAGTGGAATATCCCGTCAACCATGGCGGGTACCAGATTCCACCCACCCAACACTCAATTTTCGGGCTAGGCTAACTTTATGAATACTCACTCAAATCAAGCGATTCAAAGCTCGATCCTACATGAAAAAATCCAAGGAATCCAAATCTAAAGTCAGATCAGGTGTTCGACCACTCCTCAGTGGTCCAACCAGGGAGTACGATGAACGGCACTCATGGCAAGGGGCACACCATGTCAACAAAAGGTGCATACCATTCAACACCACCTGCCTGCGTGCCTGTCTGCCTGCCTGCCTGCCTGCCTTCATGCCTACATGCCTTCCTGCCAGCCTGCCTGCCTGCCTCTGTGTGTGTGTGTGTGTGTGTGTGTGTGTGTGTGTGTGTGTGTGTGTGTGTGTGTGTGTGTGTGTGTGTGTGTGTGTGTGTGTGTGTGTGTGTGTGTGTGTGTGTGTGCGCG
>SZWC01001803.1:102381-112856 GCA_023375785.1 Penium margaritaceum | reverse complement strand
CCTCCTCCTCCTCCTTTGTCTCCTCCTCCTCCTCCCCACCCCCCTTATCCACCTATATCTGTTGATGTGTTATCATCATAGTACATGAAAACTCTAGTACATGTGCATTCTTTTACTTCAGTTTTGCACAAAGCAGAACAGCAATTGTGGTTGGATAATCTCAGACAGAAAAAAAAATCATGTTTCTATTGGTAATTTGTAACACGCTCAGAGACACAATAAAGAAAGAAGCAAATTGACAACATTGTAGTTGACATGTTTTAAAAAAACTTGTGAACAAACATGTGAAATGCTGGCAATATTGGCAAATGATGCAAGGACGGGTTAGCAATACATTTCTTCTTGTCTTTCTGGTGTTCCTTTTCTCTTTGCCCTCTTAAAAGTTTGAGCCCAGCGTTAGACACCTCACCAAGCAATCTGGTCTTCTGGCCCTCATTGAAGTCCAGGTGCAGTTTCATGTATGTAGTTGGGTGTGTCCAACATCACATAAAAGAAATACACTGCCACCTTTGTTTAGTTTGTTGTACACTCTCACTTCTATTCTCAAAGGGAATCGTCTTCCGGTACTAATTAAACACTGAGCATGTGGCGTAATAAGGACCTACTACTCTTACAAACTCCTCTCCTACCTCTACCTCCACATTGGTGCAAGTGCAAACTTCCTGGCATGGATTTAAGTCCTTGAACTGAATCCATCTGACTCAAAGACAATGGGTTTGTGCACTCAGCTGGAAAGATGTACCCAAACCTGTTCATGGTGGCTTTAATCATTTGTGATCCACTTCACTGCTCCACCCAGGCCCACCTCTTCCCCTCCCACCATGAGTCCAGCTGGTCCAGGGGAGGTTGTTCCAGTTGCAAGAGGCATCCCCCTGTAGGAGGTGGGCATTCTTCAACAATGGTAATAGCCTTCTGGACATTGGAAATTGCAGCCAGGAGAACTGCTGTGGTTTCCTCCTGCTGGAGAGCTTGTCCTAGAGTTGGCGGTGAGGCCCACCCCAGTGACAGACGGGTGTCCGGCCCTCACACCAGCGTAGGGAGGACCAATGAGCACATGCATGGCCAGGCACAATGTCCATAGCTTGGCAAGTACAAAAGATGATGAATACACCACGGTCCTCATCAGGATTAGTCTTGCTCAGGAGGCTGGGGTGCAGAGCCTGCTTCAGGGGATGGTGCTTGTGTCAATGTGTCGGATAGCAACGGTCTAGAAAACGGGTCCCGACATGGGAGGCCACTGACCGCTCTTGGTATTTCAACCGAGATAGCATATCACCCTCGAACGAGGGATCCACACTTTAGGTTCGTTTGGTTTCCAGCCTGAAGAAGTCCGCATGAAGGTCTTTAGTGTCTACCCTTGGTTGGACACTCTGTGAGGAGTCTCAAAGGCAAGAGCTGTAAATGGATGCATGCAGGACACATGCTTTTATACTTACAAAGCGTTGCTAATGCTTCTGCTCATAGTGGCTCCACAGGAACCAACCTCAGCCTACATTCCTGCTTTGCACGTCCTAAGACCGCTAAATTCCATCCTCAAGCCAAGCCCTGGTAAGCTTCCTAGAAGCTTCTTGTCCCATTTTGGGCCAGAGAGAAAAATGCGGCCGCCGCGGGGTTTCAGCCCGTGACCCTTAAGCTCCGGTGCCCGTTCCGACTAGGCTACAAAGATGTCTTTCCTATGATGATCTCCAGGGGACATACCCATTGTAGGTAGTGCATTCCTGGCCTATTTCAGAATAGACCAAGGGGACGTACTCCATAGAGCAGTGCATGCCTTGTCTTTCTGTGCAGCCAGCCAACTAGCCAGTGGAAAAGATACATACCATTCAACAAATCTCTCCCTTGCACCTCTGTCCATCTGTCGCACACAGGGCTCCATTGATGCCTTGGNAAAATGCGGACGCCGCGGGGTTTCAGCCCGTGACCCTTAAGCTCCGGTGCCCGTTCCGACTAGGCTACAAAGATGTCTTTCCTATGATGATCTCCAGGGGACATACCCATTGTAGGTAGTGCATTCCTGGCCTATTTCAGAATAGACCAAGGGGACGTACTCCATAGAGCAGTGCATGCCTTGTCTTTCCGTGCAGCCAGCCAACTAGCCAGTGGAAAAGGTACATACCATTCAACAAATCTCTCCCTTGCACCTCTGTCCATCTGTCGCACACAGGGCTCCATCGATGCCTCGGGGCTCACCCTTTGTGTGCTGTACTCCTTGTGCCAAATCCACGAATGCCTGAATAGTGCAAGTCGCTCTCCAGCAGCTTGGTCATGCAATCAGCAAGCATGCTCTTGGTTCCGCAGTGATGTTAGACCACCACGTCCTTCATGACCAGGTCAAGTGAGTAGTGGTAACGTATGTTGATGTGCTTTTTTCACCGGGAGATGATCTCATCTTTAGCCATCGAGATGGTGCTCATGTTTTCCATGTGTACAACCGTGGCATCCTTCAGAGGCACTGTCATTTTACCAAGCAGGCTACGCAGCCACTGAGTCTCCTTGCACAACTCAGACAGAGCAACGTACTTTGCCTCACCTGTGGACATGGAAACACAGCCCTGCTTCCTACTGGCCCATGAGATGGCAGCGCCATTCAAGATGCACACGTATCCAGATGTGGATTTCTTATCGTCAAGATTTCCTCCCGGTCGGCGTCGATGTAGCTTTTCAGGCGGAAGGGGTCCGTACCTTCTTGGCCTCCAAGGACAAGGCCCATGTGACGTGTCTTCTGCAGGTAGGGCAAGATGTGCTTGACTGTCTGCCAATGTTGTGGCCCTGGGTTGGCCACGGACCTGCTCACTTGTCCCACAACATAGCAGATTTCTGGACGAGTCCCTACCATGGCATACATGATGCTACCCACGGCGGACTGGTACCGGATTTCTTCCATCTTCCTTCGTTCTACTTCATGGCTTTGCGACATTGGGGCCTTCAGCTTTTCATCGGTGGTCATTGGGGTGTTGACAGGTTTGCAATCTTCCATGTGATAGCGGTTCAGTACCTCACCGATGTATTTGGTTTGGTTGATTTTGATGGTGCCTGCTGCTCGGTTGTGGTGGATGGCGATCCCGAGGTAGTACTCAAGAGGACCCATCTCCTTCATTTTTAACCTTTTGCTGAGGTCAGACTTCAGCTCATCCAGCAGCTCGACTGAAGAAGAGCAGATGATCAGATCATCCACGTACAGTGCAACGAGCATCAGCCCAATCCCATCATCGCGCACCTACATGCTTGTGTCATTTTGGCAATGCGCAAAGGAGAGACTAGTCATAAAATCGTCCATCTCTTTGTACCATATCCTTTGGGCCTGTTTTAGCCAGTACAGCGCTTTTACCAACTTGCACACCTTGCCCTTGGAAGCCTTGACTCCTACGCGCTGCTCCATCAGCACTTCCTCGTCAAGCTTCCCATAGAGGAAAGTTGTCGTGACGTCCATCTGATGTATCTCTAGGTTCTTTGCGACTGCAATGGCAAGGAGAGAGAGAGAATGGAGGCAAAGGTCACGACGGACCTAAACGTCTCGTCGTACTCAGAGCCCAGGCGTTGAGAAAACCCTTTTGCCACTACCCTGGCCTTGAACTTTTTAACTTTGCCATCTTACTTCTTCTTCACTTGGGGGACCCACTTGGATCCCACCATGTGGGCCTTGTCACGTCTATCTACCAGTACCCACGTGCGGTTCTTGGCAATGGATGCGAGTTCGTTGTCCACTGCCTCCTTCCACTTGGCCGCATCCGGGCCATTCATCACCTTTGCCACTATGGATGGCTCTCCTTGAGCCATGCACGATCAGCTAAGGCTAGTCCAGCCGTCCTCATACTACAAAGGTGCTTTCTTTGGCCGCAACATACGCCGGGGTGCTGGTGCGGCTTCCTGCTTTGCTATTGGTTCTACCACAGGTGGTGGTGTGTTGTCGTTTCCGACGTTGTCAGAAGAGTCGTCGGACTCAGAAGCCCCAGACACCTCGGTATCTACGTCCATGTCAGATGCCGCATCAACCTGTGCAGCTGCTCTCCCATTCCCACCACCTGCTGGCAAAGCAAGCTTGTTGTTGGGTGCTTGGTCTCCCGACTCAAGCAACACTATCCACTCTCCCGCCTTGGGAGCGAGGATCGGGTCTAGCAGCTCTCCCTTTCCAAGGGTGCGTTAATCAAACTCAACATTGCGGCTCGTCACGAGCTTGCCTGCTGCCTGGTCCTAAAGCCAATAGGCTTTGTGTGACATGTCGTACCCAACCATGACGCACTTTTTGGAACGTGCGTCAAGCTTGCCAGCACTTTCTCCCGACTGGATCTTCACCCATGCAGTTGACCCGAACACCTCAAGATGACAGGCGTTGGGTTTCTTTCCCGACCATGCTTCTTGTGGGGTCTTTAGCTGCTTGTCCTGCTCCTTTCCCAGATTCCGAAAGGTGGTTGCTTGTGTGAGGTTCAAGAGGTAGCAGGCCGTTATTGTAGCTTCAGCCCAAAAGCCAGGTGGGAGCTTGGCGTCAAAGAGCATGCTTTGCACCATGTCGAGTAGGGTCTGGTTCATCCTCTTGGCCATGCCATTGCTTTGAGGGTTGTAAGGGGTGGTTTGCTCGTGGCAGATGCCATGATGCTTGAGCCAAGGCTTGCATGCCTCGTACTCACCCTCGTTGTCACTTCGGAGCGTCTTCACTTTCTTGGACGTTTGCCACTCTACCATGGCGACGAACTCTAGGAGCTTCTCCTTGACCTCTCCCTTTGTTTTGAGGAAGTAGATCCAAGATTTGCAACTGTGGTCGTCGATGAAGGCCAGGAAGTAGTTGCTTCCTCCGTTAGGCATCGTGCAAAAGGGTCCACACACGTCACTGTGGATCGGGTCGAAGACATTCTCTGCTCATTGACCTCCTCTCCCGAACAGCTTCTTCTTTGCCTTTGCTTGGAGGCATGTTTCACACAACGTACACCCTTCTCCATGCTTCATGGTGCATCCTTCCATTCCGCAGACTACCTCTTGCTCCTGCATCTTGTGTAGCGTGCTATTGGCAACGTGGCCGAACTGCCGGTACCACATCTCAGCATTGGTGTCCATGGTTGATGTGGCAGTCGCAGCTATCGCTGGTGGTGCATCCTTTGGCTTCGATGCCACTGTCTTGGTGGCACATGCCTGTCCCTCATCCGACTCCGTGGTGACTTTTTTTTTAAGCACGTAGAGGCCGTCAACTCTTGGAACTTGAGGCATGAGGTCATCTTTGGTGTCCTCATTTTTTAGGGCCACGGCTTCCTTGTTGTTGAACACCACTGTCATGTTGTTGTCAATGATTTGTAAGACCGACAGCAGGTTTGCTGCAAAGGATGGAATGTACACCACCTTTTGAAGATTGATCTCCTTCTCGGCACCATTCACATTGAACGTGATCACTTTTCCCTCTTCGCCCATGGCTTGGACGACTCCAGCGTTTGCACACTTGATGTGCATGTCAGATTTGGCTGTGGAGACAAATCCACCCTTCTCTTTTGAGGAGTGGTGGTTGGTGCCCGGGTCAAAGGCAAATGCCCCTGGCCTGAGGAGTCATGGGCAACCTTTCAGCTGTCATGTTGGTAAGCTCATTCTTCTCCTTCCCACCCTTGTTCCCCCCTTCTTTCCTAGAACTACGGCAGTCCCTAGCCCAGTGTCCAGCCTTGCCACAGTTGTGACACTTGCCGGGCTTCTTGGAACTCTTCCCGCCAACATTTCCTTTCCCTCCACCACCACCGCTTCTGCTATTACCTTGACTGGAGCGAGAGCTTGCACCTTTTCCATCAAAGCGAGAGGCATAGGCTGAAATGTTTGCCTCACCGCTTCTGCGTCACATGGACTTGTTGCGGACGTGTTCGGCGACAGCCTCATACGTCAGATCTGCCTCCTTCCAACCGCCACATACGGTGATCAAGGACCCCAGCTTTTGGGCAGCGCCATGAAAAGGATCATGACACACATGTTGGAGACGAGATTTTCAGGATTTTGGAACAAGCAGCGGAGGCATGAGGATGGCTGTGACTGAATGGAAGGGAGGTTCGAAAAAGGAGCAGGCTGCTGACGACTTGCTGAGGTCACAAAAGCAAGGAAGGTGAAGACATGAGCACTCGAGTGAAGAGAGCCACACCAACTGAGACACAGGTGAGTAGCCACAGTGCCAAGGTGCGGGTCGTGACAATGCGTGGGCGCAAGGCCTATAGGCACTAGCGCTGAAAAGCAGAAGTGGCCTTGGCAGGGCGGTACAGGTGCGACTGAGGAGCATAGAACACCAGAGGTGTTTTAACAAACGTAAGCGGTCATGGCATACTAAGCAGCAACGCTTGATGTTGATGAAACTGATGATGGTGTGCCTCAGCCAAACTGGCGGGCAACAATGATAGAGGTTAAGGAGGCGCGACGATGAAAGGAGGAGCGACGACGGATGGCAAGTGGAATGCCACAGCCACTGATGGCAGGCAGAGGGCAATGAAAGCGAGAGTGCCGCAGCCTTACAACGGGCAACGGCAAGAAGACAGTTTTACGAGGAAGCACCACAGCTTGTAGGCAAGTGGAAGAATGACCCGAATGGAACAAGTGATTGGATAATAGAAGCCATAACAGAGAGCGGTGGCATGGAGGTAAAAGATAATATGATGAACAGAATGAGGCGAGAGCACAGTCGCAAGGATACAAAGTTAAGCACTAAGTTCTAGGTACCTAGGCCCTTGGAAGAAGTTTGACTATGGAGGACGGAAGGAGAGGAGAAGCCGCAGATGCCATGTTGCTGGTGGTGGTGGTGCTGAGCGAGGAGTTTGTAGGTGGTCTGGCACAATGCCATGTCCTCCGAGTTCCTTGGCGCTCATAGCCATCCGGCTACGTGCAACGTCATCGAGGTCGGTCTTTGCGTCTTGGCTTGTAGTGGGGACCAAGCCGCTGGTTGGTGCGATGGTGGTTCGCGAGGTCGCCGTCAGTGAATGTCATGGGATACTCGTTGGTATTCGCGTGTAGTCCGTTTGCCAGTCGTGCAGATGTGGTTGGTGCTGTTCTGGCTGAGGGCTGAACCCACTGAGGTGGGCAAACAGGTATTCTCGCCCTTCCAGGTTATAGGGGCATTTGGATATCAAACCCGAGCATGAGGTAAACATTACCTGAGCAGTGTGAGTCTTGAGTACTTTTCCGACAGAGATTCCATTCCATTTGCTGGACCTCTTGCAACACGCTGTCAAACGACTGCAAAAATGCTCGTATCGATTCTCCTTCGCTCACTCTCATCGACATCAACCTTTGGAAGATGAAGAGTTGGTTTGTTAGGGCATGTGATTGATACACGCGTGAGAGTTTTGCGTAGGCCTCGGCAGCCAACGTGCATACTGTGATGTGGGAGTGTTGAGTCTCGTTGATGGACGTCACAAGTATGGCAAGAGCCATGTTGTTCTTCATCGTCCATGCTGCAAGGTCAGCCGCATGCGTGGTCACTGTCGCATCGGCGGCGTTGTCTCAGTCCCATTGACAATGTCGAGGTAGCCATGCACGTTCATGATAATCTCAAACTGCCATTTCCATAAGGTAAAACCTGTCCGCGTGAATTTTGACATACCCGCCTAAAGGCGGGCTTGAGTCGGACCCGCCATTTTTTCTGGTTGGTCGTATTCTCTGCTTCGCTGCTACTCTGCTTCATTGAGGTCGATGAGGCTGATGAGGCTGCTGCCTGCGACCGTTGTCAAAGGTGCAGTTGGTGCATAACCCTCCTGCCGATGATCGCCTAAGGTGATGGTGCCATCGTGAGAAAACGGACTCGTGGTCGTAGCACTTTCTAAAGGGGTAGAGATTTATCCCGTTGGGGCTCGAGGGTCTTGTCCAACATGGACGGAGTTATTCCTTGTCCCCTAGTCCACCATGTGTGCGCACCCTACCTGAAGAAGCCGATGGAGCCGATGGAGCAGATTGGAGCCGTCCGATCTTCGTGTCCCTGTTGTACCAGTTCGCCTTGCAAGACCACGTGTGAGTCGGTCTTGAAAGCGTGCCTTAGAACCAGAAGTGTGGGCTCATAATCCCTTTTCAATGCGCTAGATTGCAACATTCTAGAAAATGGGTCCCGACATGGGAGGCCGCCAACCGCTCTTGGTATTTCAACCAAGATAACATATCACCCTCGAACGAGGGATCCACACTTTAGGTTCGTTTGGTTTAGAACCTCACGAAGTCCGCATGAAGGTCTTTAGTGTCTACCCTTGGTTGGACACTCAGTGAGGAGTCTCAAAGGTAAGAACTGTAAATGGATGCATGCAGGGCACATGCTTTTGTACTTCCAGAGCATTACTAATGCTGCTCATAGTTGCTCCACAAGAACCAACCTCATCCTACAGTCCTACTTTGCGCGTCCTAAGACCGCCAAGTGTCATCCTCAAGCCAGCCCTGGTAAGCTTCCTAGAAGCTTCTTGTCCCATTTTGGGCCACAAATATAAATGTGGCCGTCGCACGGTTTGAGCCCTTGACCCTTGAGCTCCAGCGCCTATTCCAACTAGGCTACAAAGGTGTATTTCTTATGATGATCNAGAACTGTAAATGGATGCATGCAGGGCACATGCTTTTGTACTTCCAGAGCATTACTAATGCTGCTCATAGTTGCTCCACAAGAACCAACCTCATCCTACAGTCCTACTTTGCGCGTCCTAAGATCGCCAAGTGTCATCCTCAAGCCAGCCCTGGTAAGCTTCCTAGAAGCTTCTTGTCCCATTTTGGGCCACAAATATAAATGTGGCCGTCGCACGGTTTGAGCCCTTGACCCTTGAGCTCCAGCGCCTATTCCAACTAGGCTACAAAGGTGTATTTCTTATGATGATCTCCAGGGGAGATAAACATTGCGGGAAGTGCATTCCTGGCCTATTTCAGAACAGACCAAAGGAACGTACTCCATAGAGCGGTGCATGCCTTGTCTTTCCGTGCAGCCAGCCAGCCAGCCAGCCAGTGGACAAGGTGCATACCATGCAACAAATTGATGATTTCAGTCCGTTCATGGGGGCACCGGGACTTGGCATTGGAGGCTACACATGCGATACTTGGAAAAACCTTTTCTTTGGTGCCCCAGGAGAAGAACTGGGCTGCTACCGGCCTTCTGTCAAAGACAGGGTTGAGGTGACAATTCCAGCTCTACCAGTATTTTTTCATTAGTGCATCATGGGGGACTATCGCCGGTATGGGTTGGGACTTAAGAGGCGTTGGAGAGTGGGAGGCAAGGAGCAGGCCACACTCGTCTTGGCACAAGAGGCAAAGTGACGTGGTGTGTGGTGGTGAGCCATACCATAAATTTGCAAAAGGTTTTGAACGGTGCATGACATGTGGTGGTTGAACCATGCTTGAACCTGCTGATGCTTTCGTCCATCCCTGCTGCTGCATTTCCATGTTCTGTTCTGTACAACGGTGCCGCCAGACAAGTAGTAAGCAGCAGTGCAATGGTGTACAATGGACAGCAGCACAGGGTAGAGAGAAAATATCAGTGCTGGGTGTCAAGGGGAGAGTGGGGGCCATCACAGACCCATAGGGACGGGCTCACTGCCTTTCATGGGGGGTGGAGGCGAGACAACGGCCGTACTACAGGACATGGAGCTGGTTTGGTCCCGCTCTGCAACAAAGGTTATCTCAGAGTGGTGCAGGAGGTTTGTACACAGAGACAGTTCAAGGCTAGTGGTCCAGGCGATGGTGTCTACTTATCTGGCATGCCAGGCAAGCCTGGCATGCCAGCTAGCCCGCTACACGCACATCCCCCTCAAGGCATCAGGCAGTTGGGGAGGGGAGGGGCGGGGGGCGGCAGCTACAGCTGGAACTTTGCATGGTATGCAGAGGCGCTTGGGGTGGATGTGCGTGGGTGATCTGTTCACATAGCCTGGCAATCAAGAAAGAGCGGATGCGACTGACAATGCAGGAACTGCACCCTCCGACATCTGACCCCCTCGCTACGTGGATCGTGCTGTTTGTTCCTCCAGAGGGCATTATCCTTTTCTCCATCATGTGGTTCATGATGGTGGAGGCCTCAAGATATGGGCTGAGATGGGCTCGGCAACAGAGCCATAGGGTCTCACTTGTGGAATGCTACATAACCTGGTTGTGGACACTTGGGTTTTGAGTAAGAGTCAGTAGCAAGGGTGGTCAGATTCATCTTGGCCGTATAGCTGCTGCTGGATTGAGCGACATTTTTGGAGGGCAACAGATTTATCCCCTTGTCGAGAACAGCTGCAGGGGAAGAGGGAATCAGAACGGAACCATCTCACTGGGTGGGAAGGGTACTATTGTTGCGAGACATGGAGAGTATCTGGAGAGTGATGCAACCAGCTTCAGTTCGCCATGGTGGTTTCAGAAAAGGGGATCAATCTCCTTCCCTCCCCTTGTTTCAATATGGAGCTGGGTTATATGGGGCTGATCTAGGGGCACATCTTGCATAGAAAGCAATTTAGCCTTGTTTCATTTTTCTTAGACTTCTATTACTTCTCTTGAAATGTTTCTCTTCCTTTTCTTCTCTGCTG
>SZWC01001803.1:55354-84646 GCA_023375785.1 Penium margaritaceum | reverse complement strand
CCCCCCTCTCTCCACAGTCATAGTGTGGTGGAGCTGTAAAATGGGATGTGTATCGCACAACATCCAAGATTATACACTTAGTGTACTTCTTGTTAATGGTTTTGAATGGAGGATCTGAAAACCCCCCAAATGATAGAAGGGAATTTTCTGGGTCCCGCTACCGCGGGGCCCAACAGGAGCCCGAGAAAGGAAAAGAATGAAACCCAAACCCTTTGGATGTGCCTATGAGAGGGTTCTGGTCCATTCACGTTTTGTGTCAAGAAAAAGGCACTGTAATGCCTTACAGATATAACACATTTCATACGTAAGTATAAATACATGTATTCTATTGCGAACTATAGGTGGAGTTGTAAAACACATAATCATGAATTTTTTTATGTGTTTGAACTTTTTCGGCACATGAATTCAAACACATAAAAAAAATACATGATTATGTGTTTTGCAACTCCACCTATAGTTCGCAATAGAATACATATATTTACACATAGGGGATTTTTCCGGCAACAACTATGCTCAAGACTCCAACGCTTGTAGCCATAGCGCCTTCATCTTTCTCCTCATCGGTTTTGCCATCTCTTGGCGAAACAGGAAACAGAGCTACTTCGCCCGAAGAATTGGTAAAACAAAATACATGGTCATCGACAAGGCCATGGCTGAGGTCGACTGGCTTCACCACTTGCTCCGTGACCATCACCTCCTCTTCCTTTGTGTCCTACTCCATACCGACAGCAAGTGTGGTCCTATGATCACCAAGAATTTTGGTGCACTCCTACTCAATTTCAGCGCATTAAATTCCTCAGCAAGGCACTTCACCAGTCCATGTTTGCAGTGAGTATTGGCGTTGTGGGTCTGTGCACTCTCCCAATGCCTGGTTGAGTAGCTCTCCACTCCCCTCCATGGCTTACGCTGCTTTCCCCCGGCAGACCTCGTCATCCGTTTGTATGCAACATAGACATTCCCCCTTCACATACACTGCCTTCATCTATCTGGTACACCATGCTACCGTCACTTGTGTTTCCCCGTCCTCGATACTTGCCTGCTCCTCCCATGTATCTTTCTCCTTCCCTCCCTTCCTAAATTTCCTGCTACTGTTGCCTGTGTGTTCCAGGTCGTTGGACTGCAGGTGCATGAGTCTTATGTCGCTAACATCACCCGTGAAGCTATCAAGGCATGGAGTTCCCGTAGCCTGGTCTGGCACTCTTGGCAAGGCTTGGTGTTGCTTGAGGATTGTGGTGCTACTAGAGGGGTGTTGTGCAACTTGAGGGGTGTGGTGCTACTGGAGGGGTGTGGTGCTCTTGGAGGGGTGTGGTGCTGCTGGAGGGGCATGGTACTGTTGGGAGGGATGTGGTAGTGCTAGAGGGGTGTGGTCCTGCTGGAAAGATGTAGCATTGCTCAAGGGGTGTGGTGCTACTGGACGTGTGTATGGCGGTTGGAGGGACGTGATGCTTTTTGAGGGTCAGTGTATTTTTGGTGGTCTATGTGCCATCCACCCGCAATGGCCGCACCCCAGACATTGGCCACATGCACTTGTACTCCATCCCCACTTTTGCTCTAGGCAGCTCGTTGATAGCTTTACAACTTGTGCTCTGGTGTCCAAGCTTTATGCTTGGGACACACACCCTCGCTTGCATCATCATGTTGAACTAGAAAACAATTCTTCGCTGGGTTGTTATTCCGTTAATGTTTTCTCCATTTGAATCATGTGTGTTACATGTCTGAGGAGACACATGCATACTTTGCCACCATTGAGTCGCCTGCTTTCGTGATATGCACAAGCACCGCTACACATCCCAGTTAAATGTTGCTTGGACAATTATTCGCAAATGTAGTCACATGTGTTGACAATGCGCTATTCTGTGACAAAAGTAGGACATGCTGCGAGTTTTTTTCCGCACTCACATCTGCCATGGCTGTATAACAGTTGCACCACGGTCTACATTCACACAGTTTGCTGTCGCAACGCTGCATGCATTTATTTCATGTTACACTTATAGCATGCACATCTTGCGAGCGCTCAATGGGCTGCCCGATGGGGGTCCATCGCCAGAGCTTGACCCTCTCAATTTTTATTCTAACATCTTTATGTTTACTCCCTTGATCTGTTCTTACTCTAATCCCCTCGCCTGGATCCTTCCTTCTTAGTGCCCTCAAGACCTCCCATCCCTCATAAGCATTTGAGAGCACCCATTGCTCCCCACAACTAGGTGTCCTGCTCTTCCCCCCCTCACAAAGCTGAGAGGCCCTCATCTAGCTCTCACTCAAACCATGTTAGCCTTCCACGTTCCTTCTCTCTCACCCCCTCGATCACTAGGGCCCTATTTTAACACTAGAGCCACGTGGCGCCCGCCGCACATTACACTCGCCCAGCTTAGGAGTAAGCCATCCTTGGCATATGTATGTCGGACTCGAACCCTGGCGCTCTCACATCAATGTAATGGATTCGAACGGAACCCTTGGCCAAATAGGCCAAAATCGTGGTGCTTAAAGATCTCCGATCCTAAAGTGATTTCAAAGTATGCCAAGTAGCGAGTGAGATGGCCGAGCAATGGGAGATGGAGCCCCCGAGAACATCGAGCCGAGAGCCGAAAGCTATAGCTCTGTTGAGCAGACTGAAAAAAAAAGGGGGTTCGCAGCAGAACGCCCCCCACGAGACCGACAAGCCGTGAGCGAACAAGCATCCGCAAGCCCGACAATCCGAGCGGGGTATGGTCGCCCCACGGGGTGGAGAGGAGGCGGCGTCCTCTGTTGGCCTGAGGGTGAGTGTGCACCTTGGAGGGTCCCTAGAAGTTGCTCGTTCACACCACCAACTGTTTTTGGAGAGACTGAAACTGTGGAGGTAACTGGTTCCAAGGATGGCAGAAAACTGGTCAAAGAGTGAGGCAATAGTGTTGGCCTGAATTGACTGGGAATAAATGCGTGATCAAGGCTCACAAGTAGTGGTATTTTATTGCCACCGATCTCAGCTTTCCACAACACCAAAGCAAGCCAGATTTGAAGCTTCCTAGCAAATTCTATGGCTTCTAGAGTTGCCCTTGGTAGGATGTCCTTTTCCTACCTAGGAAGGCATCCCTTCCTTCCTCTAGAAGCTTCTGCCCCTTCCTAGATTCCTCAGCTTGCTCCTAGTAGGAGGGAAGGTATCCAGAAGACCAAGACACCCCTAGATGCCTTATCGAATAAATCACCCCTTCTAGAAGGTGTGCCACCTTCCTGGACCCTCACCTGGCCTTCTAGAACCTTAAGGAGGAATTCTACAGGTTGAGCTACCTTCCTGGCATCTATTTCCCACCTCACTTGAGGCGGGGCAGAAATTGATCTTGTGGGAATTGAACTCGGGCCCCTCCCTCTAGAGGTGGAAACCATTAACCACTAAGCCACCTTGGCTTGTCTTTCTGGTGTTCCTTTTTGGAGTCACTCCTGCCATGGTGAGGAGCATTACTCCAACAATCTCCCCCTTGTGCATCACCCATGGCAGTCGTCCATGCTCAACTACCAATTGAGGAGCCTTTCTCCTCATGGGAGGCGAGCTTATTTTTCATTGTTCCCTCCCACTCAGCCCCATCCTTCTGGTGCCGTGCCTCCTTCATGCTCCTCTTGCGTGAAGAAGACATGTGCAAACCTAGTCCAAATGCCCTTGTCGGCATCGTACCTCTTTTTCCTTCTTTGCACACGACTGCTCGTGCGAGGCTGTTGAGGCGGTTGTTCTTGTTGCTGTCTCCTTTCAGTGCCATCCTCTCCCAGCGCCTTCTCCCCCTCTCTTGGAGACCTTGGAGACATCGGTCGACTCTCTGCCTTCACGTCCATCTCCGGTGCTTTGGATTCCTCATCCAAACTGGCCGGAACAAATTCTCCCACTCGTCCATCCACTGGACGATCCTCTCCGGCTGGTGCTACTGGGAGGACGTCACCCTCATTCACGTCCTCCAGTGTCTCCCCCTCAAGGAGTGGCAGCCACTCCACACATTTGGAGAGACCTACCTGCTCATCCGTCCAACGACTTTTCTCGTCAAACGTGACATCGCGACTCCGCACAATCTGCTGCCTCCTTGGGTCAAAGAGTTGGTGTGCCATGCTTCCGCTCTCATACCCAAGGAAAATACACCGGCGGATTCGTGTGTCTAGCTTGCTCCGCCCTTCACATGCCTGCACAATCGCATGTGCAACACAACCAAACATGCGGAGGTGACCCACTGCCGGCTTCCTCCTGCTCCACACCTCTTGTGGTGTCTTCCACGCCTTGCTCTCCTTGTTTTGCAATGGCTTGGTCAGTGTAAGGTTCATTATGTATGCCGCTGTCCATGCCGCCTCCGCCCAATACTCGTGTTGAAGGCCGGCGTCACTCAAGATGGATTGCACCATGCTAAAGATTATGTGATTTGCTCTCTCTGCAATGCCATTTTGCTGCGGGGAGGGTGGGTTTGTTTTGTGCCACTCAATTCCCTTGCTCTTCATCCACCCAAGGCAGCCCACATATTCACCACCGTTGTCGCTTTGGAACGCCTTCACCTTTAACTATGTCTGCCGCTCCACATCTGCCACAAACTCTTGCATGCATGCAAGGACTTCGCTCTTCCGCTTCATGAGGTAGAGGTACAATTTGTGGCTGTGGTCTTCAATGCAGGTGAGGAAGTAGCAAGCTCCACCAATGGAGCTCTCAAGTGGTCCACACACATCTATGTGTACCACTGCCAACTTTGTTGATACACGCGTCCTCTTTCCCACAAACGGCTGCCGCTTTGATTTGCTGATGACGCATGGCTCACACACGGTCTCCTTGGTTCCATCAAGGCCACTGATTTGGAGACCCCGCACCACCTCTCTCTTTGCCATGTCCTTCACCGTCGATGAAGAAACATGGCAAAGTCAGCGGTGCCGGAGGTCCAACTCTCCTTCATCCTTTGTTGCAAGATTGGCGGCGTTGGACCGCGCCTGGCTGCCGAGGATCTGTGCTTGTAGCATGCACAATTCGTCCTCTCTCTTGGCACGTGCAATAACCTCGCATTTGCCCTCTTTATGGATGACGGCCTCCTTCTTTGTGAAGAGCACCTCAAGTCCCTTGTCGGTAAGGTGGCTGACGGAGAGCAGTTTTCCCCCAAAGTTGGGCATGTGGAGCACGTCATGGATTGTGCTAGTGACAGGTTTGCCATCCACAATGGACTCAATGCGGATGTTACCCTCACCAGCGGCCACCTCTGTTTTGCCGTTGGCCACCATCATGCATCTATCCAAGGTGCAGTAGGTGACAAATGCCGTCCTGTTGTATTGCGTTTGGCGGCCTCATCCTGAGTCAATTACGGCAATTCCCGGATCCTTCAAGTCGGTGGAGTTGTACGCCATGAGGGCCTGCTCGTCTTTTTTCCCACCCCACTGCAACAGGTTGGGCTTCTCCTTGAGGCAGTTGCGTGTGGCCCTCCTTGCCGCAGTTGAAGCACTCCCCCTTCTCGTCACCCTCCTTGGTGCCTTGTTTGGCACCCTTCCACTTGTCGTCTCGGCCTCCACAATGAGGATGAACTGTGTATGCAGAACTTGATGCGACTGCGCTCTCTTCACCGCCACGTCGCATCCACTCGTTGCGCACGTACTTAGCAACCTTTGGGTACTTCAACTCGTCGGAAGGCCAACCACCAAGGACTGAGATCATGGGACTCCAACTGTCTGGCAAGGCCAGAAGGAGGATCATAGCTTGCAACTGAGAGTCAACCTCCTAACTAGTGGCCACGCACTCCGCTGCGAGTGACTGAATCTGCTACATGATCTCCATGATGTTGTCACCTTCATTCGCTCGGAGGGTGACGAGACGTTTAAAGATGAAGAGCTGATTGGAGAGGTTGCTTGACTGGTAGATAGAGCAGAGTTTTGACCATGCGTTTGTGGCCAGGGTGCATCCTTGTGTGTGCCCAAGTTGTGGTGGTCATAACACGGACACAAGGAGCGCAAACGCCTTTTTGTTGCGCTTCTTGTATGGCTCCTTCACCTCAGTTAATGCAGTCTCTGGCAGAGCAGTCTCATCACCCTTTACAAGCTCAAGCAGTCCCTTATCATCGAGTCCTCAAACTGCCACCTCCATAAGGCAAAGCCTGTCCCATCAAACTTAAGGACAGTACGGCTGCTCTCTTGCTTGCTGGTCGCCATGTCTTGCTGTTGAAGCGTGAACTCAAGCTGGCTTGGAACCCCTTAGAGGCGTGGACCCATAACTCTTTGTTGGCCTGAGGGTGAGTGTGCACCCTCGAGGGTCCCTAGCAGTGGCTGGTTCACACCACCAACTGTTTTTGGAGAGACTGAAACTGTGGAGGCAACTGGTTCCAAGGATGGTAGAAAAGTGGTGAGAGAGTGAGGCAATAGTGTTGGCCTGAATTGACTGGGAATAAATGCTTGATCAAGGCTCAAAAGCAGTGGAAATTTATAGCCATTGATCTAAGCTTTCCAGAACACCAAAGCATGCCATATTTGGAGCTTCCTAGCAGATTCCATGGCTTCTAGAGTGGCCCTTGGTAGGCTGTCCTTTTCCCCATCCCTTCCTTCCTCTAGAAGCTTCTGCCCCTTCCTAGATTCCTCAGCTTCCTTCTAGTAGGAGGGAAGGTATCCAAAAGACCAAGACACCCCTAGATGCTTTGTAGAACAAGTCATCCCTTCTAGAAGGTGTGCCACCTTCCTAGACCCTCACCTGGCCTTCTAGAACCTTAAGTAGGAATTCTACAGGTTGAGCTAGCTTCCTGGCATGTATTTTCCACCTCCCTTGAGGCAGGGCAGAAATTGATCTTGTGGGACTTATACCTCGGCCCCCTGCCTCTAGAGGTGGATACCATTAACCACTAAGCCACATTGGCTTGTCTTTTTGGTGTTCCTTTTTGGAGTCACTCCTGCCATGGTGAGGAGGATTACTCCAACATCCCCCCCCCTCCCACTCTTGTCTACGGAACTGAAGGGGAGGAGAGGGATGAACTCCCTCTCCCCCCCTCCCTCTGCTTTAACCACCCCTCATGAGGGCCGACAGCACAAGGGGGGGGCAAGGAGGCAGACTACCACGTTCCCCCCTCACACTGGTCCACCGTCCAAGGAGGCAGGTGAGAAGGAAGTTTCCTCCTTCCTCCCCCAAGCGGCGGGCGAGATGGCATTGCAGACAATGTACTCGTCTATGAAGTGAAAATTGGACCACATTTCTTTGTGTGCTAGAAGCGAGCTCGTAGTGAGATATGTCCGAATCTCGGGATTGCTGGTTCGAAACTATGAACTTTTGATCCATTTTTTCCTCCATAGTATCTCATGTTTTGGACCCGGTTCGTTCAACACAAATCTGAGGGCAGGTCCATTAGTTGATTTGCGTTTGGGACGCCATAAAAACAACTTTGAAGCGCAGACTTGTCAGAAGCTGGGGTGCAGTTCCAATGTGGCCTAAGTGGTCTTCTGTTCTCATGGCCACTTTTTGTGCGGGTTCTGCGTCTAAGCGTGAGCTTTCTGGTCGTCTCATGCTATATTTTGAGGAGTGGAAAACAAATGTGAGACAGTCACTTTAACAAAGGGAAGAACGTGATTTTGCAATAGGTTTTTAACATAGACATGATCTAAAAATCTGTAGGGCTGGTCATGAGCTCTCCAACGTACCAAACCGTGTGCGATTCAGATCACCATAGCTCCTACTACGTTAGCTAAAGTGCAGCACCCGAAACCAGCAGCTCAGTTGGCAGCGCGCACCACGTCGTCCGCCGAGGCGCCCTCACACATCAAGGACCCATCAAAACCCCATCCCGGAGGCGCAGATGTCCATATGTGTAGCGCCTGTGTCCCTCACGCCTTTGGGGTCTGTTTCAATGAGTTAATCATCATGTTTGGTGATGGGGATTGATGTGGTTTGAAACCTGTTCGCGGACCTGAAGTCGGAATTTCGACCAAGTCCCCGAGTAACAAACAGTACTACTGAGTTCCGGACTCCGAGCCAGGATTTTGGCTGTCCCTGAGTAACAAAACTGTACTACTGAAATCCGGCAAATCATCCACCGGCCGCCTTGGCAGTCATTCCGGAGTAAAATCCGCACATGGCATTTTGTTACTCGTTTTGGTCATTTATTCACTGGCAGACAAACCGCGACCAACTCCCAAAGTGGCCGCGCACACTCCAACTTTGGAAGCCCATATCTCCTTCGTTACTAGTCCGATTCCGGTGAAACGACTTCCACCAGATTCAGCAACTCCTCCACTTTCAGGGGCAATCCTCCATCTAGGATCCGAGCAATCTTAAAGTCACCAGATCTATCGACGAGGAATTTCCTGTCTTTGGCGGCTCGTTGGCGCCTCCCGACGCCGCACTTTAGCATGCAGAGGGGAAAATCTTCAACATTCTCCCCCTTACACCTGCCATGCCCGCTGCTCTTGCTTACTCTCACTCATCTTCTGGTGCGCCCTCCAGCCCATCATAGCTGGTCATCCCAAGTCCGGCCATGCTCAATGCATGCCGGTCTGTGGGTTGCGCTTTGGTCAAGTAACTTGCAAGTATGTTGTACGTGCTGCAGTGGTGCAGCACCACCTGCCCCTTTTCAACCATGTCCCATGCGTAGTGATAATGCACATCAGTGTGCTTTGTCCTCCTGCATTGGGTTGGGTTGTTGGTCAGCGTGATTAAGTCGGTGTTGTCCTCTTGTACCGCCGTAGGCTCCTCAAGCAGCACGCCGAGCTCCCCCACCAACCTGCGGAGCCACACCGCCTCCGTGACTGCCTTGGCCAGCGCGATTTACTCTGCTCCCACTGTGGAGGTGGCGACACAATCCTGCTTCTCTCTGCACCACGAGACCGCTGCACCAGCGAGGAAAAACACGTAGTCGGATGTGGACTTCCGCTTTCCTACATCGCCAGCGTAGCCTGCATCCGTATAGCGGATCAGACGCAAAGGGTCTGTCCGCCCCTTGCCGTCGAACCTCAGGCGCGCATGCCGCATCACCTACAGGTAGCAGAGGATGCGCTTGACCGCCAGCCAGTGTAGTGGCCCTTGATTGGCCATGTACCTCCTCACTTGGCCCACCGCGTAGGACAGGTCGGGTCGAGTCGCCACCATGGCATACATGAGGTTGCCCACCGCCGATTGGTAGGGTACCCCTGCCATATCCTCCCCCATTTCTTTTGTTTGCGACGCCATTGCCGCACTCAGTTCACACGTGGTGGAGACAGGACTGCCAACTCATTTGCAGTCCTCCATGTTGTTCCACTTCAACACCTCGGCCACGTTTTTGGCCTGCCCCAGCTGAAGCGTGCGCGCCCTCCGGTTTCGCGTGATGCTCATCCTGAGGTAGTACTCCAGCTCCCCCATGTCTGACATCTGGAATCTGCTGCTCAGCTGCTCTTTCAGCTATTATAAGCTCAGCATATTCGTTGAGCACAAAATCATGTCTTCCACATAGAGTGCGACGATCTGATGCAGCTGCTTGTCGCGCCGCACGTACACGCTGTGATCCGCCTTACAACGCTTTAACCCGAGTTGAGCCATGAAGTTGTCCATCTACTGGTACCAGCATCTTGGCAATTTTTTTAGCCAATACAAGGACTTCCGCAGCTTACACACCTTGCCCTCTGGTGCCTCCACCCTCTCTAGCACCTCCATGTAGATCTCTTTGTCTAGGATGTCGTTGAGGAAGGTCGTCATTACATCCATTTGGTGGAGCTCCATGTCCTTCGCGGTCGTCAGCGCAAGGATCGCCCGGAT
Organism: Penium margaritaceum; assembly: GCA_023375785.1. Classification (NCBI taxonomy): domain Eukaryota; kingdom Viridiplantae; phylum Streptophyta; class Zygnematophyceae; order Desmidiales; family Peniaceae; genus Penium; species Penium margaritaceum. The sequence continues at coordinate 74,958 of SZWC01001803.1, read as the reverse complement.
GCTTGTGAACTTGGGGACGGGAGCGAACGTCTCATTGCAGTGCTTGCCCTTACGCTGTGCAGATCCCTTCACCACCAATCGCACCTTGTATTTCTCAACAACACTTTCCTTTGTGAACCTGGTCTTAAAAACCCACTTTGAGCCGATGACCTTGGCATCTTTCGGCCCGTCAACCAGCTCCTACGTGTCATTGTTGCCAGCTCCGATTTGATAGCTACGTCCCATTGATCCCCTTTGCGCCATGCAAGCCCCTCTTGTACGGTAGTCGGCTCCGTTGATGCAACCAGCATGCACCGCGTCATGCCGATCCATCAACCGGTGCTTGCGTCGAAGCCCTTCTCCACATTTTGCTACCTCCCGCTGCAGCATGGTAGTTTTGCTAGCGCATCGTTGCTCTCTTACGATCCCTCTGACTCAGCACGCTCTAGTGAATCATTGACCGGATAGCTCCCCAAGGATCTCTCCTGCTCCGGCAAAACATTGCCTGAGCGACCGGATCGTCCTGTAGATTTTCGAATGACACACGATGCACACTCTTTCGAGAGTGCGCGCCTTGGCACCCTCGCTGCCTTATCCGCTGGATCCTTCCAATGGATCTCCTCATTAGCTTGATCGTCATCAAAGTCCTCCGCGTCGGCTGTCCCACTGGTGTACCTTCGCTCTTTGATGCCGCATCCTCAACTTCAGCGTCCATCGGCTCCTTCTCGTAGTCAAGGAGCTAGAACCACTTCCCTGTGTTCGGAGAGTCCATCATGCCCATGTCGTTGCTGTTGGTGTAGTTGTGCTGCTTGTCGACATCGATGTCTTGAATACCGATTACCTCTTCCTTGCGCATGTCGTACAGCATGTACATCTCATGCGCGCTCTCATAGCCAAGGGAGAGATACGACTTTGCCTGTGGCTCTAGCTTACTGTCGCACCTCTGTGTGGCCTGCACCACCGCATGTGCCTTGCACCATAACACTTTCACGTGTGCCACAGTTGGCTTGCGCCCGCTCCAAATCTCATGCGGCATCTTCCAGTCACTCTTCCCCTTCAGCACCGTTGTAGGAGTGAGGTTGACGGTATAGCTCGCCGTACGCATAGCTTCCACCCAGAAGCTTCGCGGCAATTTCGCATCCACCAACATGGTCCGTACCATGTAACGCAGCGTCTAGTTCGCCCGCTCTGCCACACCATTTGACTGAGGTAAATATGGCGTAGTTTGTTCCCATGTTATGCCCTGCTCCTTCATCCACCCGCTACAGCCCATGTACTTTCCGCCGTTGTCGTTGCATAGCGTTCTGACCTTCTGTCCAGTCTGCCTCTCCATCGCGACGACATGCTCCTTCAGCCAGTCTAGGACCTCGCCTTTCTGCTTCATGAAGTACATATAGAGTTTTCTACTTTTGTCATCAATGAAGGTGACAAAGTAACGTGTGCCGCTCTTTGACGCTGTCTTGAATGGACTCAACGCGTCGCTGTGCACGACGTCCAATAGGTCCGAGGAACAATTCATGTTCTCGTTGAACGGTTTGCGCCGCGCCTTGCCAAAAATGCAAGGCTCACACTTTTTGTGCTTTGCTACATTTGTCGCCTCTTCCGCACCGTCGATGATGAGGCTGCGTACCAGCTCGCGCTTTGCCATTTCCTTCACGACTGCGGGTGAGGAATGCCCCAGTCGTCGGTGCCAAAGATGTAGATCAGCTCCCCCTCCTTTGGCCAGGTTGATACTGCGTACTTGCAAGTCCACTGAATCTGACTTTGCGGCGATCACCTTGGTCTCTACGATCTTGAGGCCTCCCTCGCGCTTAGCCTCTAGCGCGAGCTCGCCGCCACCGTCCTTCCGCTCGACTGCCCCTCTTCTCCTGAAGAGCACATTGTACCCCTTGTCCATCAGGCGGCTGACACTTAGAATGTCAGTCAAGTCAGGTACGTGCTACATGTCCTTGATGACGTGCTGCACCTACTTCTCACCAAACACCACCTCCACGTCCACATCTCCTTGGCCAGCCGCCGGCTCGACCTTGTTATTTGCGATCATCATGGATTTCCTGGACTTGGTGTAGTTGATGAACCTGACCGTCTCGACCTCGGTATGCTCCTACGCTCCAAAGTCAAAACATCGCTGGTTAGCCTTCTTGAGATAGTGGTTGGTGGTAAGGAGCGCCTTCATGCCTTTGGCGTCCTTGCCACCTGCCTTTGCCTCCTCGGTGCACTCACGAGCCCAGTGGCCCTCCTTGCCGCAATTAGGCACGCATCCTTCTTGGCGCCATTCTTGCTGCCGCCATGTCCGCCACCTAATTTGCCCCCGCTTCTGCCACCATGTGCTTTGCTGACGAGGGCCGATGAGGAAGACAAGGACTCACCGCAACTCTGTTGCTGCGCCTCGTTGCAGATGTACTCTGCAACTGCGCCATAGGTGAGCTTGTCCTTTGCCCATCCTCCCAAGACTATGATGAGAGGGCTCGAACTGTCAGGAAGGGCCATGCGGAGGGCCATCGCCTGTAGCTGCGTGTCGATCTTCAACCCCACGTCATTGCACTATGAGGCGAGCGACTCAATCTGCTGCATGGCGGTGATGACATTCATCTCCCTCCTCTATTCTCACCCTCAGAAGTCGCGTCATTGTGAAAATTTTGTTCTTTAGCAACTTGGATTGATGGATGGCACGGAGTTTTTGCCAAGCCTCGGCTGTCCACTTGCAGCCTTGGAAGTAGCCTCACTACAACTCGGCCATCTTGGACACCAGCAACATGAGCGCCTCTGTGTTCTTCTTTGCGAAGGCCTCCTTCTGCGCTTCCATCGCCATCGTTTTGTCGAGGACTTCCGTTCCCTTCATGACCTCCAGCAGCCCCTTATGCCCGAGGTGCAGCTCAAAGTGCCACCTCCATAGCTCGTATCCAGGGCCACCTGCATGCTTCTGGATGGACTGCTTCTCCTTCAGTGCCATTTGTGCAGCCTTCAACTCCAGGACCTCAGAGCTTGACGGCAATGTCATCCCCGACAACAATCTCGTCCGTTGCGAAAGGCGTGAGCGATTCGTAAACCAGTCAGGGTTGTGGGCCCATAACCCTTTGTCAAAAGCTTGGGTGTAATTCCAACGTTGCCTGACTGGTCTTCTATGCTCTCGGCTACTTTTTGTGCGGAATCTAAGTCTAAGCGTCAGCTTTCTGGTCGTTTCACAATATGCTTCTGGGAGTGGAAGACAAATGTGAGGCAGTCACTTTTACAAAGGGAAGAACAAAATTTTGCATTAGTTTTTGAACATAGAAATAATCTAAAAGTTTCTAGGGCTAGTCATGGGCTCTCCAACGCACCATACCCTGCGCAATTCGGATCACCGTAGGTCCCGCTACATCAGCCGAAGCACACCACTCCAAACCAGCCGCTCAGTCGGCGGCGCGCACCATGTCGCCCGCCGAGGTGCCCTCACACATCAAGGACCCATGAAAACACCATTTCGGAGGTGCAGATGTCCCTTCATGTAGCGGCGGTGCCCCTCATGTCGTTGGGGTCTGTTTCGATGACTTAATCATCGTGTTTGGTGATGGGGATTGATGTGGTTCGAAACCTCTTCGCGGACTTGCAGTCAGAATTTTGACCAAGTCCCCGAGTAACAAACAGTGCTACTGAGTTTCGGACTCCGAGCCAGGAACTTTGGTTGTCCCACACTAAAAAAACTGCACTACTGAAATCCGGCGGATCATCCACCGGATGCCTCGCCGCGGTCGATGATTTATCGGTGAGTGATCAAAATTTAGGAACAAAAAAAATGAGAGCTGGCCCATTCGTCGAATTTGAGGATCACGGTTCATCTGAATTTGTAGAAATAGGAACAAGTAAATAATTACAAAGGCAAGAATGCGTTCGAAATCAAGGAACATATAATTCCAAAAATTCAGATGTACGAATTCAAAGATCAGTACTGCCATGGTCGGTGCGCTGACACTGTCACATGCATGTTGTACAAAGTGTGGTTTCAGTCCACCTGTCAGTGCACTAAAATCCGTTGTTGCTCTCGGCGTTGGCTGAGAGCAACCGCGGATGGCGAACGTGTGAATAGCGAACTTGACCGTCAGTACAAAAGATGGACAAGTGTGGATGTTGACATGCCTCGTCAAAGTCCACGAACTCCAGAACCTGGTATAAAACGAGATGGATTTTAATCCCTAGAGCTTTGAATTCGTACATATCACTTATGAATTATATTGGTGTTCCTCTAAATTTGTTGAACAAAGAAACGGTTCAATTTTGACCAAGCTATAAAACATTAAAATCGAATTCAAGGATCAGTGGGGTATTTTGTACAAAAGGGCCATTACTGCACACACCGAGTTGCAAAACCACAACGGTGACGCACATAGAGACAAATTCTTGATAAAAAAACGCTCAAACTACCATACGTGCTGCGACAACTCGACAGCTCCAACAATGTGAAAGGTGCGGACTGCACAGAACAAGCGTTGAATGCACGACTATATGGGCATTGGCCATGTCATCAACGAAAGTGTCGAATGTACTACTCGCACAGGAGATGTCCTGTTTACAAAACTTTGTCGGTGTCGACAGTGAAGAAGTGCTAGTTGTAGTTTAATCACGAATGCCAAAAGCATCCGTGATGCTAGTGCCGAACTCACTGCTCGTGGTCTACGGATAAACGACCAAAATAAATGCCGATTGTGTATCCACGTGGGTGTTGATTGCACCAAGGATGCTGGGTAAGCCATTTGTAAGTTAATTTTGACAAAACAAGAATGTGAGTGCCGACCGCACTCAACACACACGCGATGGTGGAAACCCACACAAGATGGTCCATTGACAAATGCCGGTTGCACTTGGAATATGACCAACATAGAAAATGCAATTGTAGCATTCACACAAGTGCGGAACGCACGATAACCGTGATGTTCACTGCATGGGCGATGAGATTTTTGATCAAAATGACGTCACGAGTGCGGAATGCACCGTTGTCATGAACACCGCTTACACCATTGACTAAAGCAATGGGCTGCACTTTCGTCATGAGTGCCAAATGCACCATTGATGGGATTGTCGAACGCACTACGACCGTGAGTTCTTGTTGGACTAGCTATGCTAGTGTCGGGGGTACAACACATGTTATTGGATGCTGATTGCATCGATAACATGGATGTCGATTGAACCCGTTGCATCCACTAGAAAGAACTAGCCAATGCTTTACATAGTCATGCCAGCTTGCATTAGACCACCGAATAGAAGCATACGATGTATGTAGGGCCTGGTTCTACGGGCAAGTGCGTCAAACACATTACATGAAGCACTGAAAACACATTGTCTGACGTTTGTAATGCACCTCGACGATATTGACGATGGTCATACTATCAAATTCTTCAAATAGAGAATCAACAAGCATGTCCAGAAATAATCACGGACAGCTATGGTGATCAGATGTATGCCAGAATGGCGTAACACAAACACAATGGTCTCGTTTGTCACCGAGAGTGACGATCATTGGAAGTTAAAAACATTGCCCTGCCGATACAAGTATGGAAAGGTAATTCTGAAAGAAGTATGAACCATATTCTAACAGATTATTCATGTGTGACGAGGACGATTTCCTCAAACTTGGACCATGCTAAAGGTGGACGAACTCCTCCGTGTCCATAGATGGAACGTGCTACAAAAGCCCAGTCGGTTGAGCACCAATTGTAAAACATGCACGACTTGCATGACCGAAAGGGGTCAGCGTGCATGACCAAGTACCAGAGACAACTCACTTTTCGATCGATCGTGGTATGCCACTCATGCCATTGTACTTCAGCCACATTAAGTTCGGTACACGACATGCGTTGAAAACGTGCATGACATGCACAAAAACATTATCCTCCAAGTGTTGGTACGCCAATCACGACACCCAGGTATGGATAAGTTGGGCGGATGAATGGTCACAACAGTTTTGTGACATTTGAACAAGTTGACGATATCTTCTGATGGTTTGAATAGAAATGGCGACACCATAAAACCGAACAAGTGGTCTGGTGGCCATAGGACGTGTTCTACAACAGTCGTAGGTCACATTGCGCTTTACTGTTCAAAGGCAAATGTGATTGTTTGATGACTAAGCCTGTGTCATGACTATGTCATGCGATGTTTAATAGTCTTGGTTTGTAAGCACAACGCCTTCAATACTCGAGGATTGTCATTCCACTGCCTGTACACAGTATGTACTGGATGCATTAGTACCTTTTAGTGGATCTGTGCATCATTAGTCATGGCCAATGCAAACATCAACCCATGATTGAGCGTGTCACGGATGATACTCTTGAATAGATTCTCAATGGTGAAACCATTGGCACCCCCTTAATCGGTGATTGATGGATACAAATTGAGGTATCCGACTGGTCCCGACGATGAAAAGGTACATTGTTGGTGTGAGGACTTTGGTCTGACATCTGTTCTCCGTAGCAGCTTGGCACTTTGCCGCTACGCGGCTGTGGTGTGTCCAGACAGACGAGCCCCGCTGGTGTTCACTTTGACCGGCCAACTGCTCGCCTGCTGATTCAAGAAGGTAGTAATGGCGAGCCGGCGGGCGGCCATCGTTGCTTTGCGCACGCTTGGGCGCAGATCTGGCGCTCACGGAGCAGGTTTCAACACCTTCGCCGCGGCCGAGCGGAAGTTCGCGCCCGCTTGCGCAGCCGCAGCCGCTCGCCTCCTGCGCGATGGCTGCCTGGCCAGGCCCGCCAGCCTCAGCACGCCCTTCCGCGGCTTCGCCGCTGAGGCCGCGGCCGCTGAAGCGGCACCTGAGAACTTCACCGGCGCCGGCAGTATTGGCCAGATCGCGACTGTGATTGGTGCTGTCGTCGATGTGAAGTTCGAGACGGGCCTGCCGCCCATTCTCACTGCTTTGGAGGTGCAAGACCATGACATCCACGTGGTGCTGGAGGTGGCGCAGCACCTGGGAAAGAACACCGTGCGGACCATTGCCATGGACTCCACAGACGGTCTCGTGCGTGGTCAGAAGGTCCTTGAGTAGGACACCCCAGAACAACCCCAGAAGGGGCACCCGAGGAGATGGCCCCAACAAAAAAAAAAAACAAAAAAAAACCCAAAAAAACAAAAAAAGGGAGGATAAAGAGAAAAAAAAGGGGGGTTCCCTTTGCTTTTTCTTTATTTTGTTTTTTCACCTTTTAAGTGCGGCCTAAGGCCACCACCGTCGGCTGACGACGGAACCCGCAGTAGCAGCAGCCGTTGCGAGAGTTGCAGCGGTAGCAGCAGCAGCGAAAGTGGCTTGAGGCCACAGTCGTCAACTGACGACGGCACCTGGTGCAGCATTAGCACCGAAGGCGACTTGAGTTTGCACACTTGAGTCGCACAGCAGCCCACCACCAACACCGTGGTGGCCGTCCTCGCGATGGAATCGCAGCACATCAGAGAGACTGTGCTTTGATCGCTCACCTCCCCTTGTGGCCTTGTGCCAGTGGGAGCGAGTATCCCAGACACTCACCCACACCACACTCTAGAGATGAGCACATTGGCGTGGCAGGGAGCGCAGCCGGCGCCATGGCTGGCACCTGCTTTGCAAACGTGGCAGATGCCGCGTCCACAGTGGCAGTTCCAGCCGTGGCACACGCCTCAGGCGTCCAACGGCTTCGCCTGCTACTTTTGCTGCGACCGACACCATGGCTAGCGCCAGTGTCGCCAGAGCCCTGCTGGGTGGCGACCGCCCTGGTTACGGTCCCGCCCTACTCCACCATCCGCCTCCGATACATCAGCTCATACAGTCGCACCCCTCATTGGAGCTATGGCGGTGGTGTACGCTGAGCTCCAAGGTATGAAGCGCATGGTGCAACAGCTCATAGACCACGTGACCTCTGAGCGGGCTGTTGCCATCATGCCGCTTCACACACCCTCTTCTTCCTTCTCGCCATCCTCACCTCCGTCAGTGTCATCACCTTACGATGCCACGCCTCCCGACCTTAGCTCTACATCTGACACCCTACGCTCTGTGCTGGAGGCAGTTGGAGTCATCCCGACCAGTGACCCCTCCACTTCTGGGGTAGTCTCTTCGGCTCGCCATCATCGTTCTCGGACTCGGCAGGCAAGGCGGCAGAGAGCAAGTTTGGCGAGACGTGTGCAGGAGGCAGTAGCAGACGCAGCATTGACAGACGTCACCACGGAGCTGACTCCCTCCTCCCCAGTCGCAAAGTTGGTGCGGCACCCCTTCGCAGCTTCTACCGGTGCGTCGGTCAAGGGGGGGATGGAGTGTCCGCCGATGACCACCGGCGAGTGCATGAGGGATGAGACAGACGGTGCTTCACGACAGGGCGCTCTCAGTGAGGACGAGCCATCCGACGAGTGGTCCGACGTGGATTCGGAGACGGACGAGTGGCCTGACGCGCAGTTGGAGGCAGACATGGAGATGGAGACTATAGTTGACGTAGCAGAGACCACAGAGGCAGGTGGTGCAGTACCAGTGGATGAGGCAGCCGTAGTAGTAGCCGTAGCGGTGTCAGCCGGCACATGTGGAGCAGACATCCGTTCCGCTACTTTGGTGACCAGTGGAGTGTCGCCAGACGTCCAGGCAGTGGTTGTGTTGGCAGCCATCGACGTCGTGATAGTAGCAGCAGTTGCAGTCACTACTACTGACGGGACGTTGGCAGTAGACGTGACTCTGGGAGGAGTCTCAGGTGACGAGATCCCCTTGTCTCCTGTCCACGGGTTGATCTATCGAATCCCCACAACTCCTGCGGAGGTGCCAGTCGTGGGGGGGATGGTGTGTCCGCTGACGACCGCGGTGGAGCTCGGCATTGGTGATGCGACTGCTTTACAGCGTAGGATGATTGAGGTGGATGACGCCACACAGCAAACTCAGCTAGCGGAGAGTTCAGCTGGGGGAGACATTCGTTGTGAAGGAGACTCTTTGTCAGAGGAGGATTGGTCCGATGCTGAGTCAGAGTCGGGGATGGAGTTGGTGATCGTTGATGTTTTGGCGAATGACGTGATGACGGCCGATGCCGGAGCTGCGCCCGACGATGCGCACGCTCCTGCATTAGCTGGTGTGGAGACAGCTGCCATGGTGCCAGGAGCAGCAGCAGGAGGAGCAGGTGATACAGATGCTGATGCTCGGCCCACACTAGACACTTAGGTGGTTCTGGCAAATAGTGCTGGGCAGCAGGAGGAGGTGATTGACTGCCAGGACGAGGTAGACCTCCTCGATGAGGACCAGTCGTNGAGTTGGTGATCGTTGATGTTTTGGCGAATGACGTGATGACGGCCGATGCCGGAGCTGCGCCCGACGATGCGCACGCTCCTGCATTAGCTGGTGTGGAGACAGCTGCCATGGTGCCAGGAGCAGCAGCAGGAGGAGCAGGTGATACAGATGCTGATGCTCGGCCCACACTAGACACTTAGGTGGTTCTGGCAAATAGTGCTGGGCAGCAGGAGGAGGTGATTGACTGCCAGGACGAGGTAGACCTCCTCGATGAGGACCAGTCGTTCTTCGTGGAGCGGTCGGACGCAGGGTCGGAGGCAGACATAAAGGCCCAGTGCGCTGCCGTTCTTGCAGTAGCCGCGGCTAGAGCACGTGATAGCCTCTCAGTGAGAGCAGACGTCCGCGTGTGTGACATGGAGGATGCAGAGCGAGCTCCAGACATCCGACACCCCGCTACCCTGACCGGTGATGTTGACACCACGGCGGTTCCAGCCGATGACATAGCTACACTCGTCCGAGCTACAGTTCCTATACCCGAGCGCCTACGCTCCACGGTCGACGAGCATGAGGCAGTGGTGGCTCGAGCAAAGGTGCACGTGCAGAGTCTCATGGCCGAGCTCCGGGAGGCCAGCAGCCGTTGGTGCACTACAGATGCTTCTGCACGAGAGGTTGCTGAGATGTGCATGGAGGATGTGCACACCCGTCTCGAGGCTGTAGAGTGGTCCCTACAGGATGCACGTTGGCGACGGGCGGACGCACAGCAGCAGGTGGACGATTGGTCGTGCACCAGGGGCTCGGCGTTTCTGTAGGGTGTATGGGTTCCCGATGACAGCAACGATGCTGTAGCGGCAGATACACCGACGGATGACGACGTCTGGCCACCTGACACCCGAGTGTCGAGTGTGTCAACAGCAGCCAGTGACTCCGCAGCACCACCCCCTTTTGGTGCAGCTGCTACGGATGCGGACACGCTCAGTGGTGACGACCTCCTACCAGCAGCTGATGATCAAGCAGCAGTTGAGTCGCCTATTGGCGTGGAGAGCTTCCTACGCAACGAGGAGACGAGGATACAGGAGGCAGTGACTCGCGCCGACACGCACATGATGGAGGTCCACCATCAGATTCATTCCGCGACTGACCACCTGCACGCCGTAGATGCAGCTGGCCGGTAGGCTGCCGCAGCAGAGCTCGACAAACTGCACACGCGTCTCGACGCAGCGCAGTCCATGTGGCAGTATGCAGCACAGCAGCTGGCATGCATACGGGAGGCGATACAGTTGGAGGCGGCCCTCAGCATTGCACCAGTCACATCAGCAGATGACGACAGTAGTGACGACTACAACAGCGATGACGATGACAGCGACGACGCCGCTCCGGGGTGAGGCTCTGTGCGGACACATCCCACCAGCATCGTCGTCACCCTTGCTATTGCTGTGTAGGGGTATGTGGCCATGGGGGAGCCGCGCTCCCTCCTCACGGGTTGTGTTGGGAGCAGCCATCAGCTTTGCTCGTACTGTCAGTCTCTGCAGCCCAGGGGGAGTGTTGGTGTGAGGACTTTGGTCTGACATCTTTTTCAGGACAGCGAGGTTACTTAGGGTGCACCACGATGCTATGGCCCACGTTATCCTGGTCGAGACCTGCGCACCTGGTGAGTTTCACCGGTGTGATGTGGAGACCCATTGCCTCTATGTGTTATGTGTTATCCATGCTAGGTTATGTTGGTCGAGACCCGCGCACCTGTTGAGTTCTACAGGTGAGACGTGGAGACCCATTGCATACATGTGTTATGTATGATCCATGCATGATGTGGTCGAGACCCGGGCACCCGGAGACACGCTTCCGGGGTCACGAGGAGACCTGTTTCTCTGTTTATCTTGCTTGATGTTTGACACGTAGGTGTGTGATTCACTTCGTGCATGGTCGAGACCCGGGCATTTGGTGGGATGCACCATTGTCACGAGGAGACCCTGTGTTGTGGTATGCTTGATCAGTGCTCGCTATGATTGGTTCCCTGAGCCATCATCTCTTGCCTTCGCTCAGACATCATTATGTTGACAGTTGTGTCAGCCAGGGGGAGTGTTGGTGTGTGTGGCTTCCACCTGTCACGAGCGACGGCAAGGAGAGCAGCGCTACAGGAGAGCGCGACGACATGATCACGGATGCAGACGCAGCTGGCACCGAAGCACCGACGAGTGGTGGCTCCATCCACCAGCAGCTGCCAGAGAGCTACCACGACGCCCTGGGTGCTTGCCGGGGTGCTTTGCGGTTTTTTCTGCAGACACTAGAGTTTTCTCGGTGGACTGGCTCTTGAGCCCGATTTGCATGTTTTGTATTTCCTGCCCACCGATCGGTGCCGGACATGTGTGTGTGACCAGTCGTAGCGTCCGGCTTGAGATTCTGCATCTCTAGGTTCAGACGGCGTAGCGTTCTGATTTGTCTGCGCAGAGTTACGGCCAAAATAGTGTTTTTGGGCCGGTTTTAGGACAGACCTTGCACTGTCGCGTGCGACACCTGTCATGCACCGCGGCAGGTATTTATACTTTGGACTTGTCATTTGTTATCTCTCTCTGCAATTATATTCAGTTTGAGTTTCCTGACACTCTGTTCGTGTCCCAACCCAGACCCTTGCAGTTTTGTCTCTAACTTGTGACTGTTGTCACACGCTGACCTGGCGCTGACGCCTAGTGTCACGGCAAGTGGTTAGGAAGGTTCTAGGAAACTTCTCATGAGTGTACCGATAACTCTGTTCAAATGAAAAGGATACTTGTGAGTGGGGATTGTGAATTCACCAGAGAGGGACGAAAAATCTTCTATGGGTCCTTAACGATTTAAGACACTATAGTTCGGTGGTGGAAAACTGCAATGACGAGATCGACAAAAATTCGAAAGTAAACAATTTTGAAGGCGACACCATCAGTCTATCATCACTCGACGAATGAACATGTCATAGACATTGATAGACCAATGTACGTGAACCAATGTTGATGACATGAGTTCATTCACAGTTTGGTGAAAATCCATTTCCGAGAAAACGAGCAACACTCTTTTTCTACTAATGGTCCTCCGGAGTACTATGACGATCTCATAGATTTCTACAAACCAACTATGACATAGTTCGGATCACGGTCTATGTTTTGTGTTCAAATATTATGACCGTCAAGACGATTTACAAGCCGATAGCTTTGAGCTAACCGTGACTTAGCAGTTACATCTTAGTGGTCCAACCGACCACATAACGAGTCATAATCAACATTGAGGTAAAGCAATGACCAGTGTGTCATGACCAAATGTTGACGTGAAAAGACTCTTCAAGATGGACCTTGAGAAATAATATTTCTGATCAGATTCTTTCAATGTTTTGAGAAACGTCTCAAAGTTGAGGGCATTGTGATACGGTACACTAGTCGTTTACGTCTCGCTCTTCAAATATCATGTGGATGGATTCTGATCATACCAAAGGCATGGTGTAGCATCGCTATTTGATTTTTTGGAACAAAACCAATCTCCAAGAGAGACCATGGCGATTACAGTATAGTTGAACTATGCTTTGATGACCCGGAAGGTCATGGTAAAGCGATTGAATGCCCTTGGTTCTAGAGATGGTTCGATTGAATTACATTGCCGAATGCAAGTTCAACATGTTCTGGATGTTTCCGTGGTGGTATCCACAACGGTGGTTGTTTGTTGGATGTCTTCGATAAGGGTGATCCCCTCTACGAGAGCCTCTGTTGAGGCCTATGGTAAACACTCTGGTGAGTGGACGTACTGATTGTACACAATAAAAGACATCGAAACAAAACGGATTGTTGCAACTTGACAAACACAATTCATTGGCAGGCTCCCAACAGAACCCTTGGTTGCAGTTTCATCAATACAGAAGGTTAAGGAACTGGTCGTTCCAGGACCACCGGATGTGATTTAGAAGTGTTCGGTCACAATGACATGGAATTGACACCCGAAAGGTGTTCAGACAGCTTGTACCGCAATGGTTGTGATCATGGTACAACCGTTTGGTGAATACCATATGATGAACACTTCATTCGTGGATAAAATCCATGGTCGTTGAGATCGGTTATCTTAGCTAACCTAGTTGAAAGTAGTCTGCTTTTGAGAAGGACGTGAGCGGCAGCCTATGGTACCTATTTCTGACAGAAATGAGGGGATGATGGTTGAAACCAAGATCATCTAGGTCGGAGCATTGTCGTGTTCAATGACAGACGTTGACGATAATTGCGGGTGCCAAACGACCAATGCCGCCTCCTTCAAAGATGAGTGCAATCTTTGAAAGGAAAAGCAAGTGTGCTCAGCAACCATGTTTTAGGACCTTCGTGTTTCCCAACCCTAAAATAAAGCAAGCATGCGAGTTGCATGGGCTTAGTGGAGCTTTGTTGTGTCCATCCAACTAGCCCAAAGGTGTTGAAAGAGGTCTAGTAGACCTACGCGTGGTCATTAACACGTGGTTGCAAACCAAGAGGATAGATGTCCAGATCTTGGATTGAACATATTAACAATTTTGCAGGGAGGTACCACCTCGACAACAACCCCTTCGAAGAGATCATGTCTGAACGACAGAAGAAGTATTGTGAAGACCTAGACGGTTTTTACTGAGACGCCCAATTACTTGGTTGCAGAGAAGCTCATTGCAAAGGGGGAGGAGGCGTCACCACAACAGCTTGTAGAACACGTACCACACGGAATGTGGAAAATTCATCCCATGTATCCTCTTCAAAACTGGCAAGTCATTGTTGATAATGTATGTCCCAAAAGGCATTGACTATGCCACTCATACACACGTGTGATGAGTCGTCGGTGAAGAATCAACAACAATTGTGAAGAAATTACAAGGATTGTAGGTATCTCCTCTCGGTAAGAGCGAAGGATCACGCGATCAACACTGGATGTTGTATGCAAATGACTATACTCACAAAAACCAAAAGTGGGTGGTTGATTGTGCGTGAACGTGACGCAGCCATGTTGAAGATGACAAGAGTTCACATGTGTGATATCCTTTGCGTTTCTTGTTGCATGGTCTGTATCATGAAGTATGCAAAGATCAACCCCCCATGAGCAAAGACGAATCGGGACGGTTCGAAGAAAAAGGGGATGAATGTAGTGTACGAACCATTTTTATGGTTAAAAATGGCCGTTAAGGAATTATCGGGTACTTTCGGTACTCAAGGCCTTGGATTCAAGGAGCTAAAGTCTGGAAAAACACAATGGACTATAGTCTAGTTTGACTCTAGCCTGGAAAACATCTAGGTACCAAATGCTCCGGTGCCCATCGTTTCGCCAGATTTAGCAGCGCTGCCCATAGTCGAAATCGACATGACAGCAGTGCCCATGTTTTCGAATATCCGTCCAAAAACGGAATTCGACTTCGCTCTCGAGGCCGGCGACTGCCGACCTCGAGAGCAAAATCGGTGACTTCTGACACCGGCCGAGTCGATGTCAGAAGTCGGCGTGATGCGAGTTTTGGAGTTCGCAACTGCGAACTCCAAAACTCGCGACAGGGTAACACACATATCGCAAACCCCCCCCCAAACAAACCCCCTAGTGACACTGGGGGGTTTGGGTTTTATTTTTTTACTTGCCCGGGCATCTGCCGGGCCCCGCGGTAGCGGGGCCCGGCAGATTCCCTTTCATTTATCACACGTGCGCCGCGTCTTGCAAACCCTCCCAAACCTACGACAAACCCCCTAGGTTAAATGCAGGGTTTGGGTTTTATTTTTTTACTTGCCCGGGCATCTGCCGGGCCCCGCGATAGCGGGGCCCGGCAGATTCCCTTTCTTCTATCACACGTGCACCGCAACTCGCAAACCCCCCCAAACCTACGGCAAACCCCCTAGTTTAAATAGGGGGTTTGGCAGTGTCATCGCAAGCTCGCAGGGAGGGTTCGCCGCGGAACCCCTCCTGCGAGCTCGCGATGGCGGGCGAAGTTCGGCTCCGCCGTCGAAGTCGAAATCCATGTCGAATTCGGTGAATACATGAGAAATATTACAGTCGTGCCCAAGAAGGACAAATATGGGCATCGCTGTTATTTTGTTAAAAACCATGGACATCACTGCTAAATCTGGCGAAACGATGGGTATATAACTACTCCATCCAAATATCTATGGCCGGATTCTAAGTGAAAGGATTGCCGCTATGGAGAATGCATTGCCTCACTCCTCTACTCTTAGCTTGGCGCTAGGATCATGTTCCAGCGTGGCAATGTTACATGGAACGAGTAGGGTTAAAATGAATGTTTGCCAAAATGCCCCATGAAAAAGATGTCCGTTTGTGGCGCATTTCGTCTCAGCGAAAATGACTGAGGTGACCATTCGCCCTTCCTCCTTGGACTACAATTCGTCAGGGCCTACGTCTTGTGTTCAAAAGTTAATCGAAAAAGAACCTAGAGCTGTTACATTGCAAATTCATCGGTGCCCAAAACTGTTGGTTTTTTCGCATCTCTCATTGTGCTCTGTTGTGTCCTCACAGCTGGTGTACATCGGCGTGCAGATGACTGACGGCGAGACTCGACGCTGATGGAGTGTCGTCCGGTGGAGCCGACGCACGCTGAGGTCTTCTCGCTGTTCACTGGAGCCTCCTCTCTCCGGCGACGCGCTCAGCTCCATCGGCAGGCCTCCTCGGCGGTCGTGCTGCCGGCGGTCATTGACACCGCAGTTGCTGCTTGCATGCGTCCAGCGCGTCCCATCGCGTCTGCATCGTCATGCACTGCCTAGGGTCCCAGTTGCATGTTGCATGGCCCTGTTTGGCAGCATAAACCGTCGTGGGCACTATCTGGGTTTAGACTGCCATAACCCCTCTCTACTATTTTTCTAGCAGATTCTGACCGCACGGCTGCGTTCGCAGCGTTGGTATTATGGTATGGTCCAGTTTTCAGGCAAAACGGACGACGCCCGGGTTTTGGGCTGTCGGCTGCCTGGCAGGCCTCACCGAGAAAACCTGCCAGCCTGAACTGAGCTATTTTCTGATTGGCTGATGAACTGAGTAACAAGCTCTACAGAGCTCGGGGGAGCCTAGAACTTGGAGGGGTCTCCCATTGTTGTTCATTCTTCATTCCTAATCAGTCATGATCAGTTTTCAGCTGCTTTCTGGCGCTAACTCTGGCGCGCGCGTTTCTAAGTAACAAAATCCAAAGCTTCCAGACTTAGACTCTAGAGCAGCAGCCTGAGGGGGCAGCTGACTTAAACAACGAGCGTGGAAGCCCGCACGTTGCATCAACAACGCTGCTGCCCCAACCTGCTTCATAGTTTCTTTCTTGGTATCAGAGCCAGAGCGTAGCAGCAGCAGCAGAAGACTGGCGAACAGGTGCCAGACAACGCCGGCGGACCTCCCATACGCACCAGTGCAGGGGAAATGCTGCCGGATTTTTTCCGACAGCATTGACCCTCCTGGTGGCGGCGTCAGAATTTTTCCCACGGCCACTAGGCCAGGGGAAATGCTGCCAAAATTTTCTGGCAGCACTGACCCCCACGCGTGACGCGAGGTGGTGAGCGGCAGGCGGCGTCTGACGTCTGTGGGCGACGACGCACGCGGCAACGTCACCCAGGTGCAGTGACTGGCGCCACCAGCATCAGCACGCAGAAGCAGCAGGTCGCAGCAGCCTGCAGCAGCAGCAGCTCGCAGCAGCAGCAAGAGCAGCTCACTGCAGTAGCAGCAGTAGCCCGCAGCAGCAGCAGCTCGCAGCAACAGCAGCAGCAGCGTGCAGCAGCAGCAGCGACGTACAGCAGCAGCAGCAGCCCGTAGCAGCAGCCGGCTGCAGCAGCTCGCAGTAGCAGCAGGCAGCAGCCGCAGCACGCAGCAGCTGTAGCAGTGTGCAGCAGCAGCAGTGGGCTGCAGCAGCTGCTGCAGTGAGCTGTAGCAACCGACAGCTGCTGTAGCAGCAGCAGCAGCGAGCAGCGAGCAGCAGCTCACTGCTGCCAGCGAGCAGCAGCTCGCTGCTGCTGGGCGAGCAGCAGCCCGCTGCTCGCAGCAGGCAGCGGGCTGCTGCCCCCTGTTGACAAGAAAAAAAAAAAAACAAAAAGACAGCCAAAAAACACCCCCACGCCCGTAACCCGCTGCTGCAGCCTACAACTGCAGCGAGTAGCTGCTGCAGCACGCAGCAGCTGCAGCAGCGCTCAGCTGTAGCGGCAAGCTACAACAGCTCACTGCTGCAGCACCAGCAGTCACAGCAACTGCTACAGCTCGTAGCACGAGGAGCATCAGCAGCAGTAGCAACAGCAGTAACAGTAGCAGCAGTAGCAGCAGCAGCAGCAGCAGCAAACAGCAGCAGCAGCAATAGCAACCACAGCAGCAGCAGCAGCGGCAGCAGTAGCAGCACCAGCGGCAACAGCAGCAGCAGCAGCGGCAGCAACCGCAGCAGCAGCAGCTGCAGCAGCAACAGCAACAACAGCATCAACACCAACAACAGCAGCGGCGGCCCCAACATTTGCCGCTGTTGATGTCAGCATCCCTCTGCTGACGTCACTGCTGACGTCACCAACAGACAAGAAACAAAAAAGGAGGGGGGGGCAGGGGAGAAAACAGTGGCACTGCACACACGCAGTTTCCACTGCTGACGTCAGCCATCCTCGCCTGACGTCACTGCTGATATCAGTAGCATAGAAGAAAAGGAAAAAAAAAAACACAAAAGGGGACGAGAGGCATCTTTCACCACCATGACCAACAGCCCCTCTGACGCGGGGTCCTCCTCCGTTGGGGGAGGGACCCTTAGCCCCCCTTTTGTGCAGCAGCTGCAGCAGCTACAGCAGCAGCAGCAACAGCAGCAGCAGCAGCCGTAGTAGCAGCAGCAGCAGCAGCAGCAGCAGTAACGGCAGCAGCCGCAGTAGCAGCAGCAGCAACAGCAGCAGCAGCAGCAGCAAAAGCAGCAGCAGCAGCAGCAGTTGCCCTCTGGCATTGGCAGTGGCATCCCTGACCCACTCGCCGCTCTTCAGCTGCAGCTCGCCGCCTTGATGCAGAGGCAGCATCAGCAACTGCAGCAGCAGATGTCCTCTGGCATCGGCGGCGGCGTCCCTGACCCCCTCGCCGCTCTTCAGCTATAGCTCACTGCCTTGACGCAGCAGCTTGCGGCGCTGCAACCATCAGCTTCCCACACTGCTACCGATGCGCTGCCACCCTTCATCCCTCCAGGGCACGCCAGCCCAGCTATGTCCGCTGCCACGCACTACCTAGCGTAGCAGCAAACTCAACGCCAGCGGCAGACGGTGACCTCCGTCCTTGGCCCCACTCTGGGAGCCGGCCGCAGACAGAAGGACTTTGAGACACCGCCGCCGCCGCTTAAGGCTGGCGAGCAGTTCCGGAGCTGGGAGCTCAGCTTCCGCATCTGGGCACAAGGGGAGGGCCTATGGGTGTACTACACCCATCCCTATGACTCCACCCAGGCTGACCAGCTGTATGACGCTGGTCGCGCCGTCCGTGCCCTCGTCCCAGTCGCCCCTCCGGCTTCCCGCCTGGCACTGGAGCCCTTCCTCGGCGACTTCACCACTGGCGCCACACCGGACCCTGCATCCGCATGGCACATCCTCACTCGGCCTCATCGTCTGTCCAGCGACGCTGAGATCAGCTATCTGCTCTGAGAGTTCAACTCCCTGCGCATGGGGGAGACCGAGACGGTCACTGCCTACATGCAGCGGGCGGAGGACATCCTGCGTCATCTCGATACAGCTGCTCCACCACCTCTGTCCGCGCTCCTCACCATCAAGCGCGGCGCCACCAGCGCGTACGCGCACGTCTTCGTTCACTACCCCCAGGACATCCTCTCCACCATGGTGATCCAGGGCACCCTCATGCCCTGGGCATACGAGCTCTTCCTCCGCATTGAGGAAGCTCGCCTGGAGTCAGAACTCCATCGCACGGAGGCTCTCGCCTCCGTGGCCATCGCCTCTCCCGCCACAGCCACATCCACCAGCTCCTCCGCCACCTCCTCCGCCAGCGCTTCGCCGACGGCAAAGAAGAAGCGTCGGAGCAAGAAGGGCAAGGGTCAGCAGCAGCAGCAGCAGCCGTCGACCGGGTCTGGCAGTGGTGGCTCTGCCTGCCCCAACTGTGGCCAGCCTGGGCACGGGTGGTACACGTGCCTGCTGCCGACGGATGAGGCGCGCATCATCGCAACCATGCGTCGCCAGCGGGAGCGCCGTCTCGCCTCTGCCTCCGTTGCTGTCGCCAGTTCTGACGCCTCGACCTCGTCCAGCGGCTCCACCACCCCGGTCGCCTTGCCAGTCCCGCAGACACCGACTCCGCAGTCGTCGGCGCCCCCGTTCCCTTCGGCGATTCCGTCCTCCTCCTACCCAGGCTCCGGCGCCGTCACACCGCACTCCGTCTCCGCTCCCGGGCCCTCCTCCCGTGAGCGTCAGCTGGAGCAGTTTATCGCGCTCCAACTCGGCCTGCCTCGCCCTCCTCCCCAGGGAAGTGCGAGTTGCGTCACCTCCTGCTC
>SZWC01001803.1:41742-55161 GCA_023375785.1 Penium margaritaceum | reverse complement strand
CTGCACGCCACCGCCCGTGGCAACCTGTGGCATGTTCCTCGTCTATCCTCTTCTTCTCCCGTCTCCTCCTCGTCGGCCGCCACAGGCCATGTGCTCGTCACCAGTACGCTTTCTCCTCAGCACACCCGCCTCATGCACCGCCGCCTCTGCCACGTCCACTCTGCCGCTGTGGACAGCATGCTTCGCACCCAGCCTGCCTCGGGCCTTGACCCGGAGACTTTCTCTCTCCCGTGCCCCACTGAGTGCATTGACTGCGCTCAGGGGAAGATGCACCGGTCCACGTATCCTTTGTCTGCCTCCCGTGCATCTGCCCCTCTCGACCTTGTCCATTCGGATGTCATGGGCCCTCTCCCCACCGAGTCGGTCGGCGAGCATGGTCGCTATGTCCTCACCCTCACGGACGACTACTCTCGCTATCGCTGGGTCTTTTGCCTCAGGCAGAAGAGCGATGTCGCCCACGCCATCCAGGACTGGCTTGTCATCGCAGAGCGTGCGTGTGGCCGCTCCCTTTGCCGCTTTCGCTCCGATCGCGGTGGCGAGTACATGGGTGAGGCCACGACTTTCCTCGCCTCCCGTGGGATCCACCACGAGACATCCGCGCCCTACACCCTCGCCCAGAACGGTGTCTCCGAGTGGTGGAACCGGACCATGGCCGACGCCGTCCGCACCATGCGTGTCGAGTCCGGTCTCTCCGAGGGCTTCTTCTTTGAAGCCATGGCCTACATGACCTGGGTCTGGAACCGGATTCCCCACGGTCCCCTTCCCCGTCAGTCCACGCCGTACGAGCATTGGTGCGGTCAGCGCGCTGACCTCCGCCCCGCTCGCGTCTGGGGTTGTGTCGCCATCGTCTGGCTGCCCGCCCCGCAGCAGGGCGGCAAGCTCGCCCCCCGCGGCCGTCCCTGCACCTTCCTTGGTGTCTCTCGCCAGTCCAAGGCCTGGCGCTTCTGGGACCCCTCCTGACACTACATCGTCGAGTCCCGGGATGCCCTCTTCTTCGAGGACCTGTTTCCTCGCGACCTCATTCGCTCCGGCTCGACTGTGTCTATCCCGTCGCGTGGGGGAGTAGTGAGTCCGTCCTCCGTCCTACCGCGTCCGGGTGACACATTCTTCGGTCCCTCCGGGCCGGCTGCCCCAGCCGCGTCCGCTGGTCCCTCCGGGCCAGCTTCTCCGGCCGCGTCCGCTGGTCCGTCTGGGTCCGGTGGTCCCTCCAGGCCAGTTGTCCCAGCCGCGTCCGCTAGTCCCTCTGGGTCCGCTGGTCCCTCCGGGCCAGCCTCCCCAGTCGCGTCCGCTGGTCCCTCCGGGCCAGCTGCCCCAGTCGCGTCCGCTGGTCCCTCCGGGCCAGTTGCCCCAGTCGCGTCCGCTGGTCCCTCCGGGCCAGCTGCCCCAGTCGCGTCCGCTGGTCCCTCCGGGCCAGTTGCCCCAGTCGCGTCCGCTGGTCCCTCCGGGCCAGCTGCCCCAGTCGCGTCCGCTGGTCCCTCCGGGCCAGCCGCCCCAGCCGCGTCCGCTGGTCCCTCCGGGCCAGCTGCCCCAGTCGCGTCCGCTGGTCCCTCCGGGCCAGCTGCCCCAGCCGCGTCCACTGGTCCCTCTGGGCCAGGTGCCCCAGTCGCGTCCGCCGTTCCCTCCGGGCCAGTTGCCCCAGTCGCGTCTGCTGGTCCCTCCGGGCCGGCAGCCCCTGTCGTACCCGCTGATCTCTCGGAGCCGACAGTCCCAATCGTCTCCACTAGCCCATCAGCGCCGCCGCATGCCTTGCCACGCTACACACGTGGCCCCGGCGGCAGCCTCCGACCCAGGCCGTCGGTGAGCGTGCAGACCATCGCACCGCGCTCGGTAGCGCCTCGACCCCCCGTGGCTCCACGTGCCTCCTCCACTCCCACAGTCGTGAGTGGGGACCCCGGCACCAAGGCCCTGGGCCTGACCACGTCGGCCATTATTGCAGACTTGCACCCGGGCTCCGCATTGGGCTACGCCATGCTCCATCACGAGCATCGGCACGCTGTCGTGGCTGCCCAAGCGCGCATCCCACCTGGGGCGCAAGAGGAACATGCTCTCTCAGTCCGCTCCACAGCACACCCGGAGAACCCAGCCACCTTGCGCGAGGCACGAGCCTCTCCTGAGGCCGCACAATGGGACGCTGCCTGCGCCGATGAGCTCGCCGCTATCCGACAGTGTTATGGGAGCCGCCGGTCGAGGCGGTGATGACGTCATCATGCTGAGGTCAGATGCATACTTTGATGCCCCCATTGTATTCGACATGAAAAACAGTGCGAAATCGACCCAAGAACCGGGTCATTTGGTGCAGGGACGAGAAAGATACGGCCGTGCAAAGGTGGGAGGCGCACCTCCAGAAAACAGGAGACGTACCGGTTCGACCCCGAGCACGGCGGAGCGACTTTCTCGCCCACTACAGCCGAAGCGCCCCTAGATGGATGATTAGCCAATGAGGCAAGGTTCATTGGGGTCCATGGGTGCTTCGGGATGGCGGCCGGAGCTGCATTCGCAAGCAAGGGCGCTTCGGGCGGCCGTGACCTCCGCTGGCGGTGCTGCCAGCGGCCGTCACGCGTGGAGCACTCTAACGGCCATAACTTAGCCGTTTCTTCACGGATTGAGGCGTTCTTTGGTGCGTTGGAAAGCTCTCAGCACGTACTACATGATGCATGTGTTATTTGCATGAGTGCGCCTCGATAAAGGGCTTCGGAGTGCTGAGTAGATTTCGGCTGCCCCATAGGGGCTGGTACATAAGGAAGCCTAGGGGTTGATCTAGGCATGCCAATCTTACCCAGAGACTATGTACATTGCCTTGTACTGATCTATCAAGTCTAANTCCTACAAGTCTTCCGCAGCGCACCTTGGTGCAAACGCCGCCGGGAGAGTTGCACGGCGGGAACCTCGGTCACTACCAGCGGCCTTGCTACTAGGAGAGGGTCGTGCGACATCTCAAGGGTTGGCCCACACACCAAGGGGTCGAGGGTGGGAGGTTTCACCCAAGGGCTCGGCGTGTGACCGTCACGCCGGGCGCCCCTCGGTTCACATTTGGTATCAGAGCACGTGGACGTTTGCTCGTCTCTGCGCGGACCTAAGGGAGGCAGCAGATCTGCCACAACTGCGTTCGGCCAGAATTTTTCGTCACAACCAGAACCATGGCGGCAGCGGCATTTGACCAGGCTTACCTCATGGAGGAGATCCGGCGTGCTCTTGACGAGTTGCGTCAAGAGAACCAGCAGCTGCGCGCGGAGGTTGAGGCGAGGTACGTTGGCCAAGGGAGCAGTGCGTTGGGGGGTGTTGCATTGGCATCCGCACCTGCCTTTCGGCGGCCCAAGCCGAAGGAGCCGGAGTTCTACACTGGCAAGGGCAGTGCGTGTGAGTGGCTCTTCACGGTGAACTCGTACTTCATGGCGTTGGGCGTTCCTGTGGGAGAAGATGCCACAAGGCTGGAGTATGCACCTACGCTACTCCGGGGAATGGCGTTGCAGTGGTGGTCGGCATTGTGCCGGCGGAACGCCGCTGGATTGCCGGACGGGCTGGGGGCCGGGACACGGCTTCAGCCACTGTTGAGTCTACCGCTGGGGAGGGAAGTGTAGCTCGGTGCGCGGGCGTTGACGGAGAAGCCAGAGACGTGGGAGCAGTTCGAGACGATGCTCCAGGCACGTTTCGACCTCCTCAACGGCAGCCAGGTCGCACGTGATAAGATCAAGCACGTCAAGCAAGGCGGATCGGTCCAGGACTACACTACACGCTTCATGGCCTTGGCGGCGCAGATTGACGACCTCTCGGACGCGGAGACGTACGACCGCTACCACGACGGCCTGAAGACGCACGTCCAACGCGAACTCGCGGTGCTCGGGATGCGGACCTTTGCGGAGTTGGTCTCGGCGGCGGAGCGCATCGACGCGGTAAGCTACAATGCGCGCCGGACCAGCTATGCAACACAACCACGGGTGGAGCAGCCGGGTCAGGCTGTGCCCATGGAGGTGGATGCAATCCAAGCCGGCCAGCGGGGTGCGGGCGGGCAACAGGGACCGAGAGGCAAGTGCTGGGTTTGTGGTGAGGAGGGTCATCGCAAGCGCGATTGCCCCAAGCGCAAGGCACAGCAGGGAAACGGGCAGCAGCAGTGAGGAGGGGAAGACCTACTGCTGCAAGTCTTTCGTCCGCAAAGGACAGCACCAGCCCTAAAAGGCTTTTGCCAATTAAGGAGCTGTCTCAAGTGCTGCTGCGGAATGAAGGTGAGACCCGGCAGTTTCCAGGGATCATCTTGGAGCTGGATCATGAGATTCCAGAGGGGAATTTCAAGGGTCAAAGGAAGCTACGCGGGCTGCTAGACGGCGGCGCAAGTCATAGCTTCTTCAACGACAGGTTGGCGACGAGGTTGGAGCTCGCACGGCAGCCGGGGACGTCAGCCAAGGCGCGGCAGGTGTCCGGAGTGGTGGAGTGCGGCAGGCCTCTCGTCAAGCACAAAGTCCATATGGGTGAGTTGGTGTGCAACATGGAGTTCCACACTTGCCCTATGGATGACTGCGATTGCTTAATCGGCCGGGATTGGTTGCACGGTTGGAATCCGGAGGTGGATTGAAGGTGCAACCGGGTGGTCGTGAAGGCGGGCGGGAAAAACATCACTTTGCCTTTGTGGCGGGGTGAGGAGAAGGAGTCGGAAGTGGTGGAAGCGGGGAAGCAGCTGCGCGTCATCAACTTGCAGCAGCTGAAGCGGTGCGAGCGCAAGGGTGACCAGGTTTACTTGGCATGGGTGCGTCCACAACAAGCAGCAGAGCAGCAGATTGCAGCGGTTGAAGCAGCGGAGGGGCAGCCGGTGGAAGACGCGGGGGCTCCAGAGTTGCCTCCCGGTGTTGGGGAGGTGCTCAAGGAGTTCGGGGATGTTTTTCTAGAGGAATTACCAAAGGGGCTGCCACCGCAGTGCGACATCGACCACAGGATCGAGGTGGTGCCAGGTTCGTCACCAACGGTGCGGTCTTACAACCGCATGAGCGACGCGGAGCTTGCGGAGCTCAAGAAGCAGTTGGGGGAGTTGGTGGACCAAGGCTTCATTCGGCCGTCGGTGTCTCTGTACGCGGCGCCGGTGCTGTTCGTCAAGAAGAAATCAGGAGAGCTGCGGATGTGCGTGGACTACCGGGCGCTCAACAACATCACAGTGAAGAACCGCTACCCGTTGCCGCGGGCCGAGGAGCTGTTCGACCAGCCTCGAGGCGCACGCGTCTTTAGCAAACTGGACCTGAGGTCGGGGTACCACCAAATCCGCATTGCGGAGGAGGATGTGGAAAAAACCGCATTTCGGACGCGTTATGGACACTTCGAGTATCCCGTGATGCCTTTTGGGCTAACGAATGCTCCTGCTACGTTCATGGCGTTGATGAACCGGGTGTTCCACCCCTACTTGGACCAGTTCGTGGTCGTCTTCCTCGACGACATCCTTGTCTACTCGCGAACAATGGAGGAGCACCAAGAGCACCTGCGGACGGTGATGGAAGTGCTGAGAAAGGAGCGGCTGTTTGCCAAGCTCAGCAAGTGTGAATTCGCCAAGCAGGAGGTGGAGTTCCTCGGGCACATTGTCAGCGGGAGGGGAATCCGCATGGACCCAAAAAAGGTGGAAGCAGTGCAGGAGTGGCCAGAGCCGTCGTGCGTGCGTGACATCCAGGATTTTCTGGGCTTTACGAACTACTACCGGAGGTTTATCCGGGGGCACGCGGCAATGGGAGCACCCTTGACAAACTTGCTCAAGAAAGGGTGCCAATGGGAGTGGGGTGCAAAGGAGGGGCAAGCCTTTGGTGCAATGAAGGCTGCCATGTGTCAAGCCCCGGTGTTGGTGCATCCGGACACGAGCAAGGAGTACGTGTAGGCGACGGACGCAAGCGACTATGCAATCGGCGGGGTGCTGATGCAGGACCAAGGGAAGGGGTTGCAGCCCATTGCGTACTACTCCAAGAAGCTGAAAGGGGCTGAGCTCAACTACCCGATCCACGAGAAGGAGATGCTCGCGGTCGTCCAGGCCTTCAAGCAATGGAGGTGCTACCTTGAGGCGCGGCGGTGTGTGGTGCACACGGACCACTACGCGCTCAAGTACCTCAAGTCACAGCCGAACCTGAGTCGTCGTCAGGCACGGTGGATGGAGCTGCTAGAGGGCGGCTTTGACTATGAAATCCAGTACAAACCAGGGAGGATCAACCCAGCAGACCCGCTTTCGTGTCGCCCGGACTTGGGCGTGCATGCGATCACGGTGCTGGCGGGATCTCCAATCATCCGCAGCCTGTTTACACACGGGTATGCGGAGGACAAGGACTTTGCCGGAAGTACGGTAAAAGGGTGCAAGTGGGACGGCCAGTATTGGCGGCGTGAGAAGGGGAACCAGATTGTGGTGCCGCGGAGTCCGTCATTGCGGCAAGCGCTGTTGGAAGAGGCGCATGACTCGCACTACAGTGGTCATTTTGGCCATGACAAGACCTTCAAGACGCTTGCGCGCCAATATTGGTGGGCGACGATGGGAGCAGATTGTAAGGAGTACGTGAGCAGCTGTGACACGTGCCAAAGAATCAAGTCACGGAGGACACGGGCGCCAGGGGAGCTGCAGCCGCTACCGGTGCCGGAACGTTCGTGGACGGACATCTCACTTGATTTTGTGGGGGGTCTTCCACGGAATGCAACGGGCAACACCATGGTGCTGGTGGTGGTGGACAGGTTCAGCAAAATGGTGCACTTTATTCCATGTGCGGAGAAGGTCACGGCAGCAGAGACGGCTCAACTCCTCTTGCAACACGTCATCAAACTGCACGGGGTGCCGAAGTGCATGGTCTCGGACCGTGACCCGTGCTTCACCTCCCGGTTTTGGGAGGAACTCTTCAAGAAGCTAGGCACCCGTGTGGCTCTTTCATCGGCCTACCATCCCCAAACGGATGGCCAAACTGAGCGAACCAATCAGACCATGGAGCAACTACTGCGGGGGATCTTGGAGCCGGATGGCGAGGGATGGGAATGCAAGCTCCCGGTGGCTGAGTTTGCCTACAACTCAGCAGTGCATGCCTCTACGGGGCGGTCCCCCTTTGAGGTAGTGTATGGGGTGCAGCCGGCATGTCCCTCAGACATGGCAACGGGGTCGGACCTACCCGCGGTGCAGCAGTTTACAAGTGACTTCACAGAGGTGTGGCGCGGTGTACGCGAGGCGCTACACAAGGCGCAACAGCAGATGAAGCGGCAAGCGGACAAGCACCGGACAGTCGAGGAGTTCTCAGTGGGACAACAGGTGCTGCTGAGCTCGCGGAACCTGCAGCTGGCGGGGGTGGGCAGCGACAAGCTCAAGCCACGGTGGGTGGACCCTTTTCCAGTCAAGGAGAAGCGGTCCGCGGTGAGCTACGAGTTGGAGCTGCCGGACCACTATGGGATCCATCCCGTATTCCATGTTTCTCTTCTCAAGGCCTACAAGGAGCCGGATGCGCAGTTCGCGGCGCGGGGACAGGCCCCTCCCCCACCGGTCTTGGTGGAGGGTGAAGAGGAGTATGTGGTGGAGAAGATTCTCGGGCACCGTCGGCGCGGTAACGGGTGGCAATACCTGGTGCAATGGCTCGGCTATGGGCCCGAGCACAACTGCTGGATCCCCGAAACCGATTTCCACAGGGGCGGTGCTGTCAACACGGTCCTCCGAGCGTACCAGGAGCGCACCGGGACGGTGCGCCCTCGGAGGGGGGGTGATGTTATGGGAGCCGCCGGTCGAGGCGGTGATTACGTCATCATGCTGAGGTCAGATGCACACTTTGATGCCCCCATTGTATTCTACATGAAAAACCGTGCGAAATCGACCCAAGAACCGGGTCATTTGGTACAGGGACGAGAAAGATACGGCCGTGCAAAGGTGGGAGGCGCACCTCCAGAAAACAGGAGACGTACCGGTTCGACCCCGAGCACGGCGGAGCGACTTTCTCGCCCACTACAGCCGGAGCGCCCCTAGATGGACGATTAGCCAATGAGGCAAGGTTCATTGGGTTCCATGGGTGCTTCGGGATGGCGGCCGGAGCTGCATTTGCAAGCAAGGGCGCTTCGGGCGGCCGTGACCTCCGCTGGCGGTGCTGCCAGCGGCCGTCACGCGTGGAGCACTCTAACGGCCATAACTTAGCTGTTTCTTCACGGATTGAGGCGTTCTTTGGTGCGTTGGAAAGCTCTCAGCGCGTACTACATGATTCATGTGTTATTTGCATGAGTGCGCCTCGATAAAGGGCTTCGGAGTGCTGAGTAGATTTCGGCTGCCCCATAGGGGCTGGTACATAAGGAAGCCTAGGGGTTGATCTAGGCATGCCAATCTTACCCAGAGACTATGTACATTGCCTTGTACTGATCTATCAAGTCTAAGGGATTCATTCCTTGCCCAACTCTCCTTGTGCTCCAAGCATTGCCTTGCACACGTCCATTCGGTCCTACAAGTCTTCCGCAGCGCACCTTGGTGCAAACGCCGCCGGGAGAGTTGCACGGCGGGAACCTCGGTCACTAGCAGCGGCCTTGCTCCTAGGAGAGGGTCGTGCGACATCTCAAGGGTTGGCCCACACACCAAGGGGTCGAGGGTGGGAGGTTTCACCCAAGGAGTCGGCGTGTGACCATCACGCCGGGCGCCCCTCGGTTCACAGACAGCACCACGTGTATGGCCTCGTCGACCTTCCTCCAGGCCGAAAGGCCATCGGTGCCAAGTGGGTCTTTCGGCGCAAGTGGAAACCCGACGGGTCCTTGGACAAGTACAAGGCCCGCCTCACTGCAAAGGGGTTTGTCCAGGTCCCTGGGGTCGCCTATGACTAGATCTTTGCCCAAGTTGGCTGGTTCTCCACCAGCCAGGCGCTCTTCAGCCTAGTCGCCCAGTACGGGTGGGAGCTGCATCAGATGGATGTGAGCAACGCTTTCCTCCATGGTTCACTGGAGGGTGAGGAGCTTTACATGATGCAGCCACCAGGCTTTGACGATGGCACCGGGAGAGTGTGGCGACTGCGTAAGGCCCTCTATGGCCTGAAGCAGTCGCCACGGTGCTGGAACCAGGAGATCAGCAGCACGCTCCTTCGTGGTGGGCTCCAGCGCAGCACCGCGGACCCTGCACTGTTTGTCAGTCCGCGAGGCCAGACCTTCGCTGCTGTTCTGGTGTACGTCGACAATCTCCTCATTGCGTTGCCAGACACGGCCGCCATCTGGCGTGTCAAGGACCTACTGCACACCACCTACCAGATGAAGGATCTCGGGTCTGCCCGAGTCTTCCTGGGCATGGAGCTTGAGCATGATCGCTCCCAAGGCATACTCCACGTCCATCAGGCTGCTTATGTGCAGACTCTGTCCACTTGCTTCGCCGAGGACCTCCCACTCGTGCCGAGCGCATCCTCACCCATGTCGCCCGATGGCCAGGTGAAGCTGAAGAATCCTGACCCAGCTGTTGTGGGGGAGCCAGTTGACGTGACCACGTACCTGCGAGTCATCGGGTCACTGATGTTCCTGGCGACGATGACGCGTCCAGACATCGCGTTCGCCGTCAACGTCCTGGCCCAGTTTTCTCAGGAGCCGTGTCACCTCCACCACGAGGCTGCGATCCGAGTACTGCGTTATGTCGTCTCGACTCCTCGGCGAGGTCTCATGTTCCGCCGTCAACCGTCTGTTGTCGCAGTGGGCTACACCGATAGCGACTGGGCCGGCAGTCCTGACGGTAAGAGTCGCACAGGCTGGATCTTTCTGATTGGCGGCACGGCTGTGTCCTGGCGCAGTGGCAAGCAGGGGTGCATTGCACGCAGCACTACTGAGGCTGAGTACGTGGCTCTTGGATCAGGCGCGTGTGAGAGTGTGTGGTTGCGTTGTCTGTTGTCCGAGTTGCGTCAGTCCGTCCCATCCATCACGTTGCATTGTGACAATGAGAGTGCCATGGCCGTCGCCGACAATGACGGCGTGCATCACACACGCACAAAGCACATCAACGTTCAGTATCACTATGTGCTGTCATTGTTGCATGACGGCAGCATCAGCATCGTATGGGTTGAGACAGCACGGCAGTTGGCTGACTTCTTGACCAAGGCACTGAAGCGCGACTCGTTTAGGAAGGCTGTGAGTTCGGTCGGCGTACGTCCGTAAGTGGCTCTCTCTTTATCTCTGCCTGGGTCTCTGCATGCCCTGGGGGAGTCTGGATGTTGACCGTGTCCCTGTCCGCCCATGTGCACTACGCCTGTGAGTCATGGGGGAGTGTTGGTTTTTTCGCATCTCTCATTGTGCTCTGTTGTGTCCTCCCGGCTGGTGTACATCGGCGTGCAGATGACTGACGGCGAGACTCGACGCTGATGGAGTGTCTTCCGGTGGAGCCGACGCACGCTGAGGTCTTCTCGCTGTTCGCTGGAGCCTCCTCTCTCCGGCGACGCGCTCAGCTCCATCGGCTGGCCTCCTCGGCGGTCGTGCTGCCAGCGGTCATTGACACCGCAGTTGCTGCTTGCATGCGTCCAGCGCGTNAAACGGACGACGCCCGGGTTTTGGGCTGTCGGCTGCCTGGCAGGCCTCACCGAGAAAACCTGCCAGCCTGAACTGAGCTATTTTCTGATTGGCTGATGAACTGAGTAACAAGCTCTACAGAGCTGGGGGGGCCTAGAACTTGGAGGGGTCTCCCATTGTTGTTCATTCTTCATTCCTAATCAGTCATGATCAGTTTTCAGCTGCTTTCTGGCGCTAACTCTGGCGCGCGCGTTTCTGAGTAACAGAATCCAGAGCTTCCAGACTTAGACTCTAGAGCAGCAGACTGAGGGGGCAGCTGACTTAAGCAACGAGCGTGGAAGCCCGCACGCTGCATCAACAACGCTGCTGCCCCAACCTGCTGCATAGTTTCTTTCTAAAACAATTTACTACCCAAGACAACCAGAGCAAAGGAAGTTGAAAAAAAGTATGTTGTTAACTAGAGTTTTCCACTACAGTTGTGCTCTTTGGAATGGATACAGCGTACACCCTTCTTGCCACGATGAAGAGGCGTTTGAGCATTGCTCTTGAATCTAAGCTAGGCTCTTGAATCCACTATACTTGAGGTATGAATAGGCCCTCTAAAGCCCAAGATGTTTTTCATGGCATGGTACACCATCAGCGAGTTCTCCTTTCACCTTGGTTGGCAAGTTCGATGGAAGTCTCCATAATCCTCACTAGCTTCAACAATGATGTTGCTTGTGCTTAAATCCTGAGATGATGAAGGATGGGATTCTTGCTATTCTCTTATACAAGAATTGAGAAAAGCTGCGTACCAAGCTGGGTAGAAGACAACTTCACAGCAATTTTTTAATCAAGAAATATTCATAAAAAAATCTATTTAGACTCTTGATTGGGTACATAACTAACTTCTGGTGCAAAACTTAAAATACATAGCGACCTCTATTCAGAATAAGGTGTCAACCAATATGGTAGGCTCCCATGCCTGATCGGGTGAGGAGGTAGCCCCCCCCCGCCTCAGTCGCTCCAGACCAGGGCCAAAAACATTTATGGGCAGGCAGAGGTGCAGCCTCGTGACCGGCTCTTCGGACCAGTAGGGTTTTCCCGCCACAATGCACTGACCCCTCATTTTCGTGTTTTTGGGTTACATAGTAACCCCATTGTTAATCCGTTGATTGCTGAAAGTTGATTCAGGATTTCGTTTGGCACGCTCTCGTAGCGAGACTTGGTTCCGCCCAGCCGAAAGTTCGAAAGAAAAACTGTGCTAGAACACTGGAACTCCGTTCGTTTCTTCGCCAACCAAAAGTTTTTCTTGTGGAAGTCTCGTCCATGCAAAGCCGCACGCGGGTTGATGGGCCGTGAACGGAAGAGCACTCGAACCAGCAGCGGCGAGTTGACGCTGTGGGAATGAAAACTCCACCTTGCAGTTTATAGAAGCCACTTTTTGCCATTTGTTCTCGTCTCAAGTTGGATTCATTGTAAGTGCAGTGTCCAGTCCGGATGCGGACAAGTTTGTGGTTGCAACCTATCCTGTAAGGTACTGTAAGCCGCCGAAGCAAAATCATCCGAATGGAATGCTGCGTGTTTTCTGAAAGCGACGGCAGCCTGCGACTTCCTGGAGCTCCTTGCCTGACAGCAACGCTCTACTGCTGCTGCGTGCGGCCAATACTCTACTGCTCCATGACAAGGCCGGGGTCACAGGCCATCAGATGGGGTTTAAAAAAAAGCGCGGGAACGACAAAATTAAATCGGACGGATAATCTGGAACGATTCGCTGGCCATCGCGGTCACAGGCCATCAGCCATCGCTGATGGGTAAAAAATCGCATCTTTCCCGCCACTAGTTCAATTTTCATTTTAAAATGGGTCAACGGGTAATGCGACTTTCGCCGTCGTGCGAAACAAGCAGGTGTTATCTGATCCAAGGGCGGGTTATTTCATTAAAAATTTCCAGTTTCGCGCGATGACGACGACGGCCCATCAGCGCCCATCAGCCGAAAGGGTTGATGGGCGTTGATGGGCAGTCACGCGCGCTGACAGCCAGGTGGAGCTGTCGGTCCATCACCATCACGGTCATACGCCATCGGTCGAAGACGATTTCACGACCAGTTGTGGCGGTGACGAAGTTAGCGCGAACATGTCAAATCTTTAGAGCCAACTACGAGGGCGGTTAGCGTCATGAAACTTCGCGCCGGGACAGCCGGCCATCAGCCGGTTTTCGTCGTCGAATTTTCAAGCCCATCAGTGATGGCCTGTGACCCCGGCCCAAGCATGCGGCCTGCGTCAGATGGGGGGTCCGAGCCCAACGGCGCGTGGATGTCGGGGCCACCAACTCGGATGGCGAGATAGTATTTTGATTTCTGTTAGAATTGTGTGTGTTCTGTTGACTGGTCATCCGATTATTGGAGATCAGACCAATGGTTCCCGTGGTCGAAATAAGGAATCGACAGGTTCGCGGCTGTTTTACATAGAACCGACGGTGAAGATGGGTCTTGTCTTTTTGTGCGTTGTGCATGTTCGGCCTCAGTGAATGAGAAAATGATCCCCGCAACCGGAAATCGCTTAGGAGCCTCCCGCCCGTTGCCGACCAGCAATAGACGATGGCTCCACCCTTGGTCTCAGGAGAGATCGGCGGCGGAGCTCGTAGGAGTATTTGGTCCACGCCAATGGCTCTTCGAGTTAGAGCATCGCATAAGATGGCAGAGGATGAGAGACCGTCGGATCCATAACTCTAGTATATCGAGGGCACCGGGGCTTTCGTAGCCCTTCCATCCGCCCTCTATGATCCGAACCGTCAAAAAAACATTTCTGGGATCCGATGAGGATTCGATCTCATTTGTGACATTGACTGAAATTTGTCAATCTACAGCCGAGGAGCTCACTCGAAGACACAGATTCATGACGTGGAATGGAAATGGGTCGTAACCGGAGTACTCGACCAAATAAACTTCACCAGACAGAACACCCCCCCGGCGGCCTCCCACCCCCCTCTTCCCTCCCCCCCCCA
>SZWC01001803.1:0-19158 GCA_023375785.1 Penium margaritaceum | reverse complement strand
ATAGATATAGATATAGATATAGATATAGATATAGATATAGATATAGATATAGATATAGATATAGATATAGATATAGATATAGATATAGATATAGATATAGATATAGATATAGATATAGATATAGATATAGATATAGATATAGATATAGATAAAGATATAGATATAGATATAGATATAGATATAGATATAGATATAGATATAGATATAGATATAGATATAGGTATAGATATAGATATAGATATAGATATAGATATACATATAGATATAGATATAGATATAGATATAGATATAGATATATATACAGATATAGATCACCGCCTCATTTAGTCTTGTCATGTTGGATTCCTTGAGGAGCACACTTATGGTGCCTTTCGTGCAGAGCGCTGCCTCCCTTCCTCGGCCTCTCCCACGGCCTACACTTGAGACGGTCTTGTGGTTGCTGGTTCCCCCTTCCCTTCCTCGCCTCCTCCGGTGATCCCTTATGTGCATCCTGTGCCTTCAACCACCTTTGCTCCTGCCCCTTTCCGTGCCCCCCCATGTCCATCTTGCCGCCGACCTCTGACTCCCCTCTACCCCTCCTTCCTTCTTTCTTACCCTCCTCGCATGTCCCAGTGACCCGTCCTCAGGTTCCTTCTCTTCCTCCTACAACGGTCCCTTTCTCCACACCGAGGCCTCCTCCCACGCCTGTCTCCGTTCCTCTCCCCCCTCCTCTGTCCTCCCCCTCCCCTCCCGCCACTCTGCCCGCTTCCTTCCCCCCGTCTCTCATCCCTAATCCTCCTCCTTTACCCCCCTCGCATCGCCGTTGTGGTCTGTCGCTTGTCTCTCCCCTCCCTACTCTCTTACCATCTCCCGTGTCGCCCCCCGTCTCCCCTCTCGGCATCCCCCCCTCCCCTCCTCTCGTTCCCTCCGCTCTGACTGTACCTCAGCTTGTGGGCTTTACCCGTGCACTGTCTCCCCCTCTTTGTGCCGGTCCTATTCTCCTCTCTATCTAGGACATTCTGGAGACTCCCCATCCCCAGCGTCCTCCCCTATCGCTCGTGCGGGCGACCTCTTCCTTCTCGCACTGACCCCACCTCCGCCATCCTTGCCCACTACACCCTCCTCTGCCCACCTCTCGCCCCTCCCTTCACTGGTCGATGTCCTCTCTTGCAAGACTCTTCCACCCCTTCCTCCTTCCTCTCCCTCCCCATCGTCGCCCATCTCCCCTCTTGTCCACCCTATCTGACAATTTTGCCTCACCCTTTCGTCCCCAGCCTGGCCTCACTTCTCGGCGTTTCTCCTTGCCCCCGCTCGTGGATGCGCACACACGCTGCCTAGACCCGGCCCTCCACCTCCCCTTCCCCTCCTCCCCCTCCTTTCTCACCTCGTCCACTTCCCCCCGCTCCCCCCATCCCTGCCTCTTCGCTCTCTCCTCCTCTCGTGGATACCCCTCCTCCCTCCTCCCTTGTCTCCTCTCGCACTCGCTCCCGCATAGCTCGCGCCCTTACCTGCACTTCTATCCCTCTCAACGTCACACTACCTTCCTCCTCGTCCTCCGTCTCTCCTTCTCCTACGGTCACTTCTCTCCCAGTGACATCCACACCCCCAGCCCTTGCGTTGTCCCCTCCCTTCCCCTCCCGGGTCTCTACTGTGCCACTCTCCACATCCGCTTCCATCCCACTCTCTTCCGCCTCCTCCCTTCTCCCTTACCCACTTCCTCTTCTAGTCGTATCGTCACCTATCTCTCCCCTAGTCGCTTCTCCTCCTTTTGTTTTAGCCCCCTCGCCCACTGCTCATTTGCCTCAATATCAACCCCCTTTAGTGGTCTGTGCTCCCCTCCCTTTTTCCTTTTCTCCCTCATCTGCTGATGTGCTCCCTCTATCTTGCCCCTTGTCACAGTACACCCTCCATTCGGCCCACGCCCATGGTCATCACTTCTTCCATCTTGAGTTTCGCCATGCACTCGATGCCTGCACTGATCACCGCTTCGTTGGTGCCCAAACATCTGTTGCTTATGCCCTCGGAGTCACCTCTATTCCACCCTTGTCTCCCTCTCCTTCCCCCCTTGTGGTATTCGACCCCCTCATTCTGGATGCCGCGCTTGCTCGTTTGGATGCCGCCGACTGGCACGTGGTATGTGTTGCCAAACTTGTAGCCCGGGCTGAACATGGTGTACTCCAACTTGCCGAACCTCCTCTCGGTAGCACGGCCATCAAGGCCAAGTGGGTCCTACACAAGAAGTTCACCGCCTCGGGTGCCCTCGATTGGTACAAGGGTCGCCTCACCGCCAAGGGCTACTCCCAGGTTCACGGCGTCGACTTCAGTGACACCTACGCCCCTGTGGGCCGCTTCACGACAAGCTGCATTGTCATCTGTCTTGCGGCCCACTTTTGGTGGGAGCTTCATCAGAGGGACGTAAATAACTCCTTTTTACACGGTCCTCTAGAGGAGGAACTTTACATGATTTAGCCCCCGGGCTTCTCCGATGGTACAGGACGCGTTTGTCGCCTCCGTCGCGCGGTATATGGTCTCCGCTAGTCCCCTCCCTCTTTGTCAGTGGCACCACTCTCGTGCCTGCCTTCATTTGGTGTATATGGATGACCTCCTCATCACCTTTCCCTCTTCTTCTGAGATCTCCAAGGCAAAGGGTCTTCTCTCCTCGACGTACCGCATGAAGGACCTTGACCTTGCTGCTATGTTCTTAGGCATGCAAATCAAGCGCCTCCGTAACTACATGGTGGTTCATCAGAAGCGCTACGTGCAAACCCTTACAGACCACTTCGCCTCCGTTGTCGACCTCTCTTGTCCTCTGCCTGCTACCTCCTTGCATATGCCACCAAGTACTCTGCTCGCCCTTCGTGTGGCTGAAGATGCGGAGTCTAGTGCGCCAGAGTCCGCCGCCACATTTCAGTCTATCATTAGCATGCTCATGTATCTAACTGGCACCATGCGCCCTAACATCGCCTGTACGGTCAACGTCTTGGCCCAGTATGCTCGCGAGCCTCGCACTGCTCACCTTCAGGCGGCCGCGTATGTCCTTGGGTATGCCCGTGCCGGTCTCGTCTTTACGGCCGGGTCAGGCATACCTCTCCTGGCAGGCAATGCCGACAGTGATTATGCCCGCAACCCGGACGCCTGCAGCCGTAGTGGTTTCTTCTTCCTCCTTGGCCCTGCTACCATCTACTAACATAGTGGCAAGCAGGGTTGTGTCGCTCGCAGTACTAGGGAGGCCAAGTACATGGCATTGGGTGGTGCTGCGGCTAAGGCGGTGTGGCTTCGTCACCTTCTTGACAAATTTTGTCTCCCCACCCCAGCCGTGCCTCTCCACACCGACAGTGAGAGTGGATTGGCCATTGCCAAGAACACTGGTGCGCTTTATCGCCACACCAAGCACATCATTATTGAGCACCACTACGTGCGCGACGTGGTTGCGGTAGGCAATGTTTGTCTCCGGTTCATCTCTGTTGAGTTCAAGCTCGCGAACTTCCTCACGAAGGCCCTCCACCAGACCGCCTTCGCTTCGAGCATCACTTTTGTCAGCCTCCAGACCTTGGCCCCGCTCGATTGAGACCACCTTCATTTTTTCTCTGTTCTTCGCACTCCCCGTGCCTACATTGTTTGGTCCTCTGCTCAATGACCAATCGTATGCTGCATCCCTACTCCCACCCGTGCTTTCCGCTTCTCCCCTTCGTGTGTGCGCCTCTTGTAGGCACCTCTCCATCTGATGTCCTCCGTTGTTGGCATGACGTCTTCCGTCTGCCCATCTCCTCTCCTTCCCATTCCTTCCCCCTGTCCCCCTCCCCCCTCTCATGACTTGTTGGTGCCCTGGTTGCCGTGTGCCTCTGGGCGATTGGATGCAGGTCCTTGATTCTCCCCGCCCCCGTTGCACGAGTCAGGACTACCACTCGGGACTACTACTAGCTCTGAGCCTCCTCCTTCCTCTCCCTACTTTCTTTGTCCGCATTGTTGGTCCTCTACTCGGTGACCACATGCATGCCACATCCGTGCTCTATTCTATGATGTGGACCCCCCCTCCCCTTGTTAGTGCGTCTCTTGAAGGCTCTTGTGCACCCGTTCTACTTCATCGCTGGTGTGGTACTTCGCGCATGTTTATGCCCACACCCCCTCACACCTCTTCCCTCTGCCCCCCCGTTTTTTTGTGTCTTTGTTGTCGTGTGCCTCTAGGCAGTGGGGTGCAAGTCCATGATTCTCTCCCATGGCACTCGTCCCGTCTTCGCTACGCGCCTCAGGACCGCCACTCGTGGTCGCGTGGTGCTCCTGACCGGATGTGTCGGGTGGGTCCTTCTCGTCGCGTGCTTCGCGATGGGTGCTTCTGGCAAGGTGCTTCAGTGGTGTGCTTCTAGTGGGGATCATGGCGGAGGCGCTTCCGGCGGGTGTGACTGGTGGAGTGCCACTGGTGGCGTTCTTCTGGCCGAGTGTTGCGACCGCATCCTTCCGGCCATGCACCACATCCTTGCGCCTCTGGGTGAGCTCTCTTGGCACAGTGTCGCCCCTGGCACTCGGCGTCATCATCCTCGTTGCCGCATACTCCGGCCTACTCTGGCGTTCTTGTGGGACTCTTGTTATGGTGTTCAAGCTTTCTACTTGTGGCACCCACCCTTGCTAGCGCTGTCGTGTTAAAGTAGTTAATGTTGTTGCTGCTTGTGTTAGAGTTCCTAGTTCAGTCCTAGCTTAGTTCAACCACCCGAACTTGACTCACTTGGTTAACTCCTACCATTATGACCCTTGCTAAACTAACAGCTAGGAGCTGGTGCACGCCCTCTAACCTGCGCACCAGTCGAGTGGTGCACTCGCGCTTAAGAAGGGGGCCTTTCGCTCCCTCCTCACAGGGGAGCAAAAGCCCCCCTCTCGCCAATCACATGGGCATCGCGATACCTAGCCTGGAGCATGTTGCACCGCACGACATGCTCCAGGCTGCTGACGTCACTCTCTTTGCATGGCCGACCCGGTAGGGGGCGGTCCTTGCCCTCGTTCAGCTCACTCTTTCTAACTAAACAATTCAATTCTCTCGCCTTGATCTACTCTCACGACTAAGTCCTCCAGCACCTTGCTCTCCCTCATAGCTCTTGAGAGCCCTCCCCCTCACGACGCTTGAGAGCCACCTCCCCCTCACAACTGAGAGCAACAGTTGGCCCCGCGGCTCACTCCCTCGGCCTTCCCCCTCACAAAAGTCGAGCGTCACCCGAGTCCACCCACCACCCGTCCCATCGATCCTCCCCCCAGCATCGCCGTATTTAACAGTATACATAGAAGAACAAATATATACATATATACACAAAGATATAGATATTAATGTAGATAAAGTTAAATGTATAGATATTGGTGTATATT
Organism: Penium margaritaceum; assembly: GCA_023375785.1. Classification (NCBI taxonomy): domain Eukaryota; kingdom Viridiplantae; phylum Streptophyta; class Zygnematophyceae; order Desmidiales; family Peniaceae; genus Penium; species Penium margaritaceum. The sequence continues at coordinate 13,827 of SZWC01001803.1, read as the reverse complement.
AGATGTAAATAGAAAGATAGGTTTATGTGTTAATATTGATATGGATATCGATACTCAAATGGATATAGGTATGCATATGCAACTTGATATGGATATAGATATAGGTATATACTCTTTCATATTCAAATACATCATAATTAATTTCATATGTTTCAAGTCAAACATCCCCTTTTAGCATTACATGAAGGAAGTATTTTGAAACATGTCAGTGGACAGCGGGTAAAGTTTGAGACTTGAGATAAAAGCTTCCATGTATAACCATTTAATAAAAATCCATACACCCCTGAAAAACGGCACAACTATCTTTAGCATACATGATAAATTTTTCAGAAATTCCTTACCAGTCATTATTTACGTAAGGAAGGTTACAAGAAGCTTCATACCCACACGTTTTCTAATGTTTCCATTCACAATTTCCACAAAGTCTACTTAGCATGATTGTCATTTGCAAGATGTTTTGGTTACTTTGAAGAGGAATTGTTTACACATCATCAATCAAACAAATTGTGTGAAACACATGATATGAAACACATTATTAATTTCTTATTTCTTTGTGTACTTAGCAAAAAAGCTGATCCTCTTAGCTTTTATCTTGGAGAGTTTCTACTGAGATAAAATCTGATGGTGGGTTTTATTATCTTTTGAAAATATTCTTAGATTTTCCTTTTTATCATCAGAACATGTGCTTCTAGAGAGTCGAAATTCTAAAAAATGGTTCACATACATCTTTTTGGGCTCAAAGAGGCCTTCACGGCTAGGCATGACTGAGTTCTCAGAGCTGATGTGTCAAATTAAGAATTTTAATTGAGCATGAATTGTGTTAACCTCACTTTGGTTTTTTTAGTTTTTCTCCCCCCTCTCCCTTTCCGCACCTTGAAGTGACCATGGGGAGTGAATGTGATGGCTATGGTGTTTGTAGGCGATTTGGCTGCTAAGTACATTAGTGTTTCACAATCACAAAAGATCCAGGAAGGCTTATGGCATTGCACTTGTGCATCATTCCTTTGACGTGTACGTTGAAGACCACACTCTCGCATGCACTGATCTTATGCAATTTTGTGGTAATGGGGCGGGAGAGGGATGGATGTTGTATCAAAATCTAGTGCCACCTCCCCACCCTTCCCCCCACTTGTAGTGGAGAATTGTATGTGGAATTTGTTAGTGGATTTGGACAATAAGCATTGTGAAAGAAACAACAAATTGTACACGAGTGCATGAGTTTCCACAATAAAATCTGAACATTGACCAATTATAAATCAACCATGAGAAAATTCCAAGATGTAGAAAGGTTCTTGTGCATCAATCAAACGGACATTGTTTGATATGGTGATCTTCAGCCGTGCGATTGACCAACAATATTTTATCACAATGGTTATATCCAATTTTTTTTATGGGATGAGCATTAAAAAGTCACCAGAAAAGAGGTGAAAATCAGCCTCGGCCAAAAACGAACCTGGACACTCAAATATTGAGATCTCAATATTCGGGTGATGGGTAGGGGGTTAACGACATTAAAAAAGACACTTCTTATGTGAATATCTCCCTTTCCCACTATTTGGTCGAGCTTTGATAGCCATCCTGCCAAACAACTTGCAAACCATCCCATCGCATTAGCAATAGGTTTCTTGACTGCGGCATGAGCCGAGGTTTTGCTACAACAATGTGACCAAAGGAAATTGTACCAAACAGCCCAAAAGCAAAAGTTGTACTCGGTTTTAGCCGGTAATACTACATAGGTTAGATATACGACACACCTTAAAACATAAAACTAACAATGATTGTATTGTAGTCAAAGACTATGCCTAATGAGTGAGCAAAGATACACAGCATAGCCATAATTTGTGTGGCATATTTTACAATGGAATTATTCACGTTCAAAATTTACCTCTTCTATTGCATTTTTCCCATGGATGCTTTCATTTTAAAACTCTTGCATGTTAGAACCCATGTATAATTTTCCATATACATTGTTGTCCCAAACCCCATCCACCCAACAACCACGCACAAGACACTTCAAGTTGTTATAAAAATTGTAGATATCAGTAAAAAGACACACAAAATTGGTAGTACATCTCCACATACATCCCCCGCACACACTTTCCAACTGCACCCCACCTTCCCCCTCTCTCACTTAAGGAATCCAAATAACATCACTCAAGCCAATATACATAGGTAGACCTTTTTGCATATGGATCATTCATTCAACCATACACCTACTTGTTCTATCTCTACATACACGTTCTACCTTGACACCCCCTTTCCCCCCTATTCGACGACCACCAAATAATGTAAAAAACATCATTGGAACCAATGTACACAAGTTCAGACACGTACAGAAGTTCATACACCTCCACCTTCAATATCCACATACATTTTCTACCCCCACATCCCAACAACCACCAACCAATCTCAAACACATTACTCAAACCGACATACACAAGTACACATTTCTACACACAATCCATACATCCAGCCATGCACCTCAACTTAGATTCTCCACCTCTACTTTCCACCTAAAACATTCTCCTCCAAACTACCACTAAGTACATCACTCAAAGGAACATACACAAGTTCAGATCTATACACACAATTCACCTATTCAGCTACACACCTCCACATGCAATCCCCACATACACTTCAATCCTCCCTCCTTCTTCTGCCAAATCTCTACTAGGTGTTCCTTGCATGGATGTTTAGTAGTGAACTAAAAAACATTGTGCACACTTGACCTAGTGCATAACATTTTCCATCTTCCTAGACAAAGAACATCTCACACAAAAACTACAACTAGTTTGCACCTTCCTAAAACCTTCCTAAGACACCACTTCCCTTTATACACACTTCTTTGATTGTATAAAAGTCCCTTGATTAACTCTACCTCTCATTTTGAACAATCATAATGGAGATTCAAGAAATCCTTTTTTTAGACGTATTTTGTACCCACCCCTTATTTTGAATTCTATGGAGAGAGTTGCCCCAGCATTGGCTCTGAAATGTACTATATGATAACCAAAGGTGGGACTGGTTGTATCGGGGAGGGGTGATGCTAGCATTGTTTTGTTACATGTGTCAATGACTGATTCATCTTCATGTGAACATCTGTGATAGCATATTAGTGTTAGTAAGACAAGGTATAAATTGTATCAGTTATTGATGCTTATGTTGTTGGAGACTAGATTTTCATCTGATGGTGGGTAAAAGAGGGCAAATGAAGGTGATGTTTGAGTTGTGTTACATATAGGGTGTATAAATAGGGTGTTAAAGCGACGACATCTGATTGTGAAGTGGATCTTAATGTTTGATCGAATCAAATGTAGAGAGTTGTAGAAGGATGATAGCAAAGGATTAAATGAAAGCATTGGTTAGTATTTGGAAGTTTTGTCGTGGTACTGTTGGGCTTCAAATTCCCATGTTTGTTGATGGGCTTTGTTGTGAATCACATTAGTTTAGGATGTTTTTTAGAATAAGGAGGGAGAAGATAGGAAGCATTAGGTCCTTTGATGGTGAAGGTTTGTTTGTATTCAAAGATTGTCATGGATTCAATGGGAAAAAAACATGGCTACTATTCATCGTCTTTGGGACAATTGATACAGAGATGCATGGCTTGCATCATCTAGAACATTATTTCTCTAGAGGGAAACTTGTCAAAGGCGATGACTTGACAAGTCACCACTATGTTTTGCGATGATGTAGACGTGAGGGCATGTCAAGCTCCTACTCACTTGTTACCCAGAAAAGAAGTGATGGTGAGCGATGACCGTAGGATCAATCAGCGTGTAAATCGGGTCAGAGCCAGAATTTGTCCTGACGTGAGACTCGCCCCGTACTTTGCATTGTCGGCAAGCTTTCGAGAGGCCATGTGTTTTGGGACCATAAAAATTAGAACTAAAATCAAAAATAGGTTTGTAATGGCATATGACCTCAAAAGACACAACAAACAGATCCTTCAATCGAACCATCGTCAAAATTCAAGCCATAGCGCCGTCGGTGAAAGATTAACAAACAGTTCAGGATTTAGAAAAGGAGGACGACCGAAAATTGCCCGGGCGGGAAAGTGGTTGCCCTATCGTTCAGGTTGGCTTGTAACCTCGAACATAAGTCCCCGGTTTGTTTCTCCGATCGATGAGGAATCACATTGTCTCCAAGGTTCGTAGCCTTGAGCAACATATTACCTCTCACAAAGGAAAGGACGGAAAATGGTATTATCTGATCAATTTATCCTTCTCTAGAACTGAACACTGGAGTTCAACGGTTTTATGTCGTTTTCAGAAAGACGTTTTCGACATCCCAGTCTACCTGTTGGCTTAAGTAATCGAATGGAATGTGGAGGTTTCAAACGCGTTTAATTCGTTACCTTCACGCTGACGATCGGAACTGTTCATATTGTTCATTTCTTCAACTCTTTAACTGCGCGGCATCCAGGATGATGTCTGAGGGGTTTCTTGTTGCGGCCAGCCTGTCTTGATTGTCACGTTCTTGTCGCTGGATTCAAGCTGAGCCTGCTTTTTGGGATGTTGGATCAACTGACTGAAGAGGCAACTGTGTCTCGAGTCCAGTTGTGAACTGAGGTACAGTACTCGCATCTCGTATATGATGACCGAATGGTTCCTGCCTAGTTGTACACCACTGTAAGCGAGGTTCACGGCTAGGATCGAGCCTCGGACTTATGTCTTGAAAGAGTGCCTTCGATATTCCGCCAAGTATTCCATGGCGTTTTCTTTCTTAAAGGAGAGAAAGAAAGGAAAGAAAATGGCCTGTTCTCTGTCCTCAAAGGAGCGGGAACACGGTCCTGCTCGTATCGATCTGGCCCGTCGACCTTGCGGATTCACCGGATAGCTTACTCAGTTCACCCGTACAGAAGTCCATACTGATCGATTGTTACTGCGTAACATCATCGTTTCTCAGCTGAGGGCGACCACATGTCTTCGGTGCCCAATATATTTATGATGTCCAACAAATTCCGAGGTAGTTCTCATACGCATCCATTTCGACGTCATTGGGTGAGGCTGGTTGCGGCTGGAATCGGTGGTTGAACGCTACCGGACATAGGCTTTGCTAAACATAGTTGAGGACTTTGTGGGTCCACGAGTTGCGCACAGATTCCGCCTCAATCAGAAAGCCGGTCATGACTCCTATGCTTACGGTCATGTCCAAAGGTCGACTCAGCTACCGAGGACTGGCATCGAACTTTCAACTATCGATGCCTCACGTTGATTGGTTGAAGGTTGTTGGTTGAAACGATATCGTCCGATGATTGGTGCGCTGAGTGGGACCCGCTAAGTTAGTTGAACAGGAGCTGAAGAAACCCCATCCGGACGGAGAATCACGGAGGGTCAAGTTGGACTGCCTCGACGACAACTTTCCAGGCGAAAACCCCACGGACAGCACTTGCGAGAATGATGGTTGAACTCGTTCAACCATCGATTCCAACCGCAACCAGCCTCACCCATAAGCACGCGAGGGTTGTGCCCCTACTGTACAACTGGGCAGCAACTTGAGGCGACATCCGAGGGCGGTGGTGCACGATTGCAGCTTCCAAACCGAACATGCACGGTCTTTTTCCTTGAAGCTAACCGCATTCACAGGAAAGGACAGATCGACGGTGAAATGACACATCTAGCATAAAACAACATGCAACCCCCTTGTGTCATGATGACTCCAAGTGCTTTTAATTAGTGGTCTTGTTTAAGATTCTACGGCTGTCGTTTTCTCCGCCTAGTGGATATTGCGGTTCATCACCCAGAATCGGGCGTGAGGCTGGGAATCGTTGGAATGCGTCGTCAACGACACACTCCAACGAAAAGGGCAATTCCTCCTCACCTTCTGACAACTGTTTGTTGACTCATATCTGTTAACTCCTCTGTTTTACCATTTGACCTCTACTTTTTCCAGTACTGCGCACAAATAGGCATTGTTGGACAAGAAAAACAGACTCCGAACTCCATGATGACTGATGTCCAAATCCTCCGTGCTCTCTATCAATGAGTCAGTCTGGGGTCCATATAAGAACGTCCGTGGATTTCAAAGGCTCCCGTCGTGGATGAAATCGGATGTTGAGGGCAGCCCAACAATTGCAAAAGATAGCCCAACAATCGCAAATCAGTGAATAGTCGATCCTTTGCATTTTTTGGGTGTTCTTGAGAGGATGTGCAGTTGCATTGGAGACTCAACTACATTTTTAGCATCACGGTGAAAGCAGAGTTTGCTAGAGTAGATTAAATTTTACATCGTGTTGATGTCATTTTGTATATTTGGAAAATTGCCAAAATCTGTGAAAAATCTGAAGTAAGGAGTACGCTCGTGTTTTCAGGCACTCTTAAATCGCATTTCTAATGCAAATACTGTCTATTTTCTTTGTCACAAGCCTTTAGAGGATGACTATTGTCCGCACGTGGTACATAAGTTTTAGAAAGCAGTTAAAGAACCAGTAAAAACTCGAACATCCTATGCGGTTGCAGCACGTATGTGCACAACCTCGTCGTTCATATCCGATTGAACTTCTCGCTTTGCTTGCAAAACAACGCAATGAGATGTAACATACATGGTTGCGGGAATCTGCGTGAAGCATTACATCCCGACAAAAAAATTGGTCTTGAAAGCCCAACATCCGGCGCATCACACATTTGTTTCGACTTGAAGCTTGAAAAGTAGCTCAATGATATCACGTTAACATACCCATGAAATATAGAATGAACAGCAATGAAAAAGTTGGTGATAGAGGCTGATGTAAACTTTGTACTTTATCATTCTTGGTAGTCTTAAATGAGGTTCCTCCATTGTGTTGCTTTCATCAAGAATGCAACTACACACCCCTTAGTAGCATGTCATGCATTTAAGTTCTCTTGCCCACGTCTGAAAATAACCCAATAGTGTACCCAAATAAGTAAAAAGAAAAACCATTTCACACACAACTTCATGAATCGTAGCAGTAGAGCTCAAGTTGAAGCTATCAATTGACGGCCGCGCACAATCAGTTTCACCTACACTATCACATTATAATATTCTAGTAGTTTTGATCCATTACACACTCTAACAAAACATTTACATGGCTTGGATTATGTTGGATATTGGTCACACAATTTACGGTTCACGAGATAATTTCTTAAAAACTTGGGCAAGTCTGGATTAGCCATTTAAGTAGTGTTAACCACATTAGAACATCCGTCTACAAGTCTCTAGAACAGGCAATACCCTCCAAATTTCCATAGACCCCTTGACCCTTTTCCAAAGGGTACTTTCTTGCCTCCTCAATGCCCATGTATGTACATGAGAAAAGAGTTACAACATAAATCCATTTTTATGTGTACAGCTTATGAAGGGATGTACGGCACGTGCATCTCTTCATTAGCAAAAGGAAACATATCGATCTGATTACACCATCACCCTCAAGACCATATACTACTTAAGAAGCCCAATTCTATCAACTCATTAACAACTCCTAGAACAACGTCCAGCCAATCTCCAACACTTACAGTTGTTCCACATTCAAAGTTCAACTTGTACTTTATGATTTGGCTTCTATAGTTATTTTAGATTGTAAAATTGGTCCCGTTTATGCCAATATAGTGAAACTGAAGATGGAGAGCAAGAGCTAAAGCTGAATATTTTCATAAGGCAAAGTACAAAACTTGATAAAGGGTGTTGTCTAGTGAGGTTTGTTATAGTCGCTCTTCAACTTTGAGTGTGTATTGCTAGCAACGTGCTTGTGTGTTGAGCACCATATCCAAGTTATCTAATTTCAATCAAATCTTCCATTACGTAGTAGAAATACAAGAAGTTAAAAGCACGTCTATCTACTTCAAACCCTACTAGGCTGACAACTCACTACATGTCTATATTTTGCTAAGGTTTTAAGCCCCTGCCACAATCAAATTCCAACATGGTATCAAAGCACAAGTGGAGCATCCTGATTTGAAAGCATAGTGATTTTCACATCTACGTGAATTTATTCCAACTACAATGCTTCATTGAGAGAAACTTCCTTGGACCCCCTCTATCATCAATAACATCAAGAACCGGTTCAAATGTAGCAAATTACACCTAAACATGGACAAAGAAGCTCATTTTCAAGCACAACTTGAGGCACATACCAAACTAAACAATTGTACTAATCCTTCAATTGCATTTTCTAGATTTTTGCCACCCATGAAGTCAACCATTGATGTAAGAAGCATGCAACCACAGATGCTTTGTGTGCAAGGCCAAATCCTCAAGCGTTCAAAACCTATGAAGAAACTTTTGTTCACATACACCTTGAATTTATGAAATGTATTGTAGTAGCTAAACAAAGGGATTGCCTTGCAAACCAAGCTACTACCTATGCCCTTCATGAAGCAACCCAAGCTCATCCAAATGCAACTACAACAATCTTTCAAGCGCCTCTACTACCAAAGTTCACAAAAATGCAACATATGCACAAATCTCTAGTTGTCGACCATCGAGCTCCACTAGTTAACTACATTATGCACCCAAATCCTATGAACGCTATCGCTTGTATGTACACCTCTGCAAAATTTGTCCCAACATCGGAATCATTTCGAGAGACAATCCCAAAGTTACCTCTTGATCCATCCGACTACATGGTTTCTCCCAGATCAACAATGGTTAAAATTGAGCTCATGGAGAACTGTTACGGCACCAATGTCTTGCATTGGTTCTTCAACAACAAAGACTTTACTAGAGTCCACTAATCTAGGAGTTACTCCATTGGGTTAGTTCAGGAACCTGATCCCATAATCAATCCACACACCACAGCTATCAATAGAGAGTCTATCAATTTTAAGTATTTATTACTATCACACGGTGTGCGGTACAACGGATTCAACATGCTCCATTCATGTATGAAGACCATCCTTATGCTATATGGCGAGCATAGTGTCATTTGATTTGTACGTATCAAACAATGGACTCTATAAACGAGGCGAATCTTGTAATCGAGATCTCAAATGTTTCTCTTGGAAAAAAAATCCATTGACGACTACATCAATAAAGCAAAAGACTTGCGAGGCAAGCATGCTCTTACAGATGTCACTATATCAAAACATCTCTTCATCACCTACTTACTTAAAGGATTGATAGAAGAATGGAGGGAAGTTTAGCGTATTCCACACTACAAGCCAAGAATCAGACTTATTGAATACATTATGTGTACTATAATTTTAAATGAGCGACAAGATCAAGAGCTTGATGAGCAACACCGGTGCCAAAAAATGGCATACATCGCAAAAAAAAGGAATAATGACTTACCTTCAAAGAATATAAAACAATACAAGAAACACTCCACTTCATCCTCCACTGCAAACTAACAATGTCAATGGAGAAAACTTCCTATATGTACAATTTGCAACAAGACGAGTGATACTGCATGTATCTGTTTCAATTTTATCAAATAATGAATAAAAAAGGAAGAGGCAAAAGCAATGACAGCTCAAGTGAAAGCACCTACTGATAACATGGAATAGAAGATTAGAGTGAAAATCAAAAAGACATATTCATCGACTCGACACTTTCACTTTTTAGCCTTTACACTCCCTCCGTCAACAACAACATCCCTTGAAAAGGGTAAAGATGTGTGGTACCTTGAAAATGGTGCAACACAACACATGATGTTTGAGACGACATAACAGCTACCTTCACATTTTTACGCCATCGGCAACAACATATGTTGTGTACCTCCAAGACAAGGAAGCATCACTACTGTAGGTGGTGGGGATATCAAAGCCACCTACTCCCACCACACTTTATTGCTTTTCAATGTTCTCTATGTCTCAAGATTGGTCGCCAAATTCTTGTCCATGACTCAACTCATGCAACAAGGATTCTGGTTTGAAACTACATCAAATCTTGTCATTATGATTCTCCTTGACTCAAGTGAATTCTTCATGGATAGAATAGCTTAAGCAACAAATCTCACCAAAATCAACCTAAATCCTTTGGAAAACCCTTATGTACCAGTGTTTCAACATTATCAAAGGTATAGGGATGTAACAACATCAACAAAGTACAACATTTGGGGGGAGTTTCCATTGAACTTTCTTCTAAGGACCTTCATCATTGGATTTGTACTCATCACAATCGTTCACATCATGTTCCTTTTGAATGTTTCATCACCAAAATGCACCAATGAAACTCAATCTCTTTGTAGCAACACTTTGGTCCTCTTGGTGGTGTTCTTCATATAGTTCAGTCGTGAAACTTGCAAGTATGAGAAGCCTCACTACTTTGACATGAACATAGTCAACATTCAATTGCATTCAATATTTTCTAGACTCTAAGAGCTTAAAAATCAGTTTTCTTGTCCCCTTTTGGAACTTAAAACATCACATTTTGAGCCCAAATGGTTGCGAATGACTTGAAGCCCATGTTTTAGCTCCAAACGGCTAATTAAGCTGTTTCGCTAGACTCCAACGAGCCTCACCAGATATTTTAATGGTCAACATGCCTTTTTGGTCATGTTGACCAGTCACTACGAGGAGCAAACACATGGGGCCATGCTCAATTGAAAGCATCGAACTGGCATGGCCCATGGAGAACCATGTGCTTGCTTCAGGGTTTGAGTAGGTACGGATGTTTTTCATGCGCCAAAAAACCATGTACACCATGATTTTACGCATAAAGCAATTCATACAACAAAACGTTTTTAAGGACATCAATGGGTAGTGCGTAAATTCCAAACTTCAACCGCACAATTCTCGGTCATTTTCTTCCTAATTTGGATGACGTAAAATCTATCCTATTCATTTTTTCAACGCCTTCTTCATTAAATGTGAAGATTGCAACACAAAATCAACATAAAAAACATCGACATAGTTTTCCTTCATTGAATTTTTCCCTGAGAATAAACCCCCAGAATCCTTGTCATTAAGGGGATGACCATTCATTCATTGGAGGGAAGTGTTGGAAATTGGTCTCTTAATTTACGATTCACCTTGCAATTTCTTTGATTTTTTTTAAGTCTAGAAACTTCATTCCACAAGTATTTTGCGTCTTAGAAAAATAGTGTTCAACACTCCAAACAAGGCAATACCTTCCTAGGTGAAGTAGAACCGTTGACCCCTTCTAAAGGGTACTTTTATACGTCCTCAAGGCCCTCTTTGATACATCAATAGAGAGCTACATCAGAAAGACATATTCAATTGTACCTCTTCACTAGGAGGTACATCCCTTCATAAGAGAAAGGTTACTAACCAATTCCCTTACATCATCAGCCTCAAGCCGATTTATTACATAAGAAGCCCACTTTAACAATCACTATGTATAACGAAGATCCAATACTTGAATTTGTTCCATATTCATTGTTCAGCTTCTATTTTCATATTTAGCTTCTATAGCTACACTACTTCATAAAAGGAGGTTTTGTCTACACAAGAAAACAATAGAGAGTTGAGGCTAAGGACAGAGTTTTCCCTGGGGCAAAGTGCACAAGTTGGTAAAGGGTACCCTCTATTGAAGTATTTACAGTCGGTGTCCAACCTTTAGTGTGTATTGCTAGCAACGTGCTTTTAGACTGAGCATCAAAACAAAATATCCACATTAAACAAAACATATCATTGCATTATAGATAGAGAAGGAGTTGGAAGCACGTGTGTCTACTTCAAACCCTACTAGGCGATCAGAACCCTCCTTGTCCAAAATCCGGTGCAGGTTTTAGCTCCCATCCCAATCTAACTCCAACCAATTAAACGTCGCAAGCATTTCTTGGTAAACTGAAAGGAGCTTTTTGACATGAGATCTGCACAATTAATGCAAGGTGAAAGAATGAAATGAATATCATAAATTAATTCGATAGAGTGTTTGACAATTTGAAAATATCGCCCAACTCCGTTGTACCAAATAGTGTTGTTTCATCCGGTTGTCCACCATGCATAAGAATTCATCCATTCCACAAAAAGATACCAAAAAAGAGAGGGTGAACTTCATGTTTGGATGAGTCCAACAAATTTATTCAACGCCTGGCTTAGTCACATTATTTGGGACGTTTCCAGACGTGGCCCTTGCATGTGTTAGAATGGAGATGGACATGCCACAATCGAATACCAATATCTTGCTGGTGACCAAGCTCTTCCTCCCACGAACTCAATTATGGTGGTTGATAGGTTTTCAATTACAAAAACACCTTGCCATGTCATATGTTAGGCATGCCATTGATGTGGAAACATTTTTGGACATGCACAAATGGATTAGTGGAATGACTGAATGAATATCATCCAAATAGTATAAAATGAGTGCATACACAAGTGAATTTTACCAACCCACCGTGACAACCCAACAATCCAGCCATGTTCCTTCTAGTAATGGATTCAAACAGTTTGCACCCTCACCCTTGATGTTACCACAAAGCCATAAAGTCATGGCAATGTGGGCGCACATCTTCTGCTCTGCTTTGTTTCGAGAGCGACAACCACTTTTGTGGTCAAAGGGGTGAGGTGCCCCAAGAGCGGCGTTGTAACTTGATAAGCTCAAATAGGGCAAGCTTCATTGCTCTCAAAACCATATGTTTACTGGTTTTTTGCCAAGATGGTCTAATTTTTCAACATCAACAAGACTTGAGAAAGTGCATGCAAAGAGAATAGATGCCATAGTTGTTGTTGAGTTTGAAGAGTTTTGAGAGACATTTCAAAGACGTATGTATTGAGGTAAAAAGCATCTAAAGAACCATCTGAGTCTATATCCAAATATAAATGGTCATTCATGGTTTGACTTCTTGACTGGCAAATAAAACATTAGGTTGATATTAAAAGCAAACATCAGAATTCTTGCTATCAAAAAACTTGGTTTTCAACTTCTATGGGGACTTTCACAGTTTATGTATGGAAGTCAAATTTTGTGCGATTTACATTTTCTTTGTCTTTAGTGTGGTTCACTATGATGAAAAAGGATGATGTATGGAATGCTCGTGCACATGCACGTGTGCAGTTTATTTCCTAATACATTTCTTGTTGAAAAATGAATATTGGCCTTTGACATTGACAACATATAGTGGCTTCAAGAAGAGAGAAAAGCAGTCTACACCATCATTCACAAAACATTATGATATTTACAGAAGGCCATACCTTGTCCAAAGTGCTACACAATTAACACATCCCTTAGTGGTAGTCTACATCAAGGTCTTGGTTACCAAAAGCATTTAGGAAACAGTTAAGGGAGAGCCCCTCATAACATGAAAGGGTGGTAAGTTTTATGAAGGTTCAAACACCTCTAAAACATCACGACAATGGGCCCTTCGAGATTCTCTTTCAATAATGGCAAAGTTTGGTATCCAAGTACTATGTTCTTCTATATATAAAATCCCCTCCTCAATCCTCCTCAAGTGACGTATGCATGCATCTATACATAAAGAAGAAATGGGCCTCTAGAGAAAAAATTGAACTCTCGCTATACTCATGATTAATGATTTCCCCTCAAATGATGCACAGGAAGAGATTCCTCAAGTAAGCTGTGGATGCCATTATGGAACCTTGTGCCACATCCTTCACGGTTTGGCTCAGATACCTACTTGGTGTATTTTATCTACTTTGGAAGGACATAAAATTCACCTTTGAAAATGGAGGAAGGAAAAGCTCAAATCCTTGCCTTGAAAGAATCTAGAGTGCCTTTGGAGGCACTTGGAAGATATGACCTTCAACTTCTAGCTGAAGGGTGGTTGGTCAACTCACTACTACAACCTCTTACAACTACTAGTGACCTTTCTCCTGCCAATGACCCTTTGTCTTGCAAATGAATGTTTAGTTTGCCTGGTGATTATGTAATCACAGAGGCGGTTATGAGAATCCCTAAAACCTCTAAGGCAAGAGCCTCCAAGCCCCCCCCCCCCCCCCCCCCCCCCCC
>SZWC01001802.1:244724-263548 GCA_023375785.1 Penium margaritaceum | reverse complement strand
TATGTATATGTATATGTATATGTGTATGTGTATGTATATGTATATGTATATGTATATGTATATGTATATGTATATGTATATGTATATGTATATGTATATGTATATGTTTATGTATATGTTTATGTATGTGGAAAAAGGCATGATTACAAACATGCAAAGTGAAAGTGAGGAATAAGTATGCTTATTAATTGCTTAAGCATGATGCAGATGGCACTCCAATCGGAGGCTCTGAGAGGATTTTTTCGGATTTGTTCCGTGAATCTACCGGGTGCGGCTCCGTTGAGAGTCTTGACAGAGAAGTTGCAGATTTTCTTTGGAGATCAGCCTTAATGGGTGTGAAATGTGCTTTGTGGACAAGCATGTGCATGTTGAGAGTGCATGCTACTTGCAGCACTGACCTGCATAGTGCTCCACATATATTTAGGTCAAGAGGGGCTTCTGATGACGAGACAGGCAACATGCAGCCTGAACAAGAGGCCAATAGAGCATCATCTTATTCGTGTGTGAACTCTTACCCATGTATCTGCATGGTTCAATCCGGTGCAAGCTTTAAGTGGATCCTTATTGATAGACCTGATGATGCATCATGGTAACATCAATGACCGTGAGAGGAAGGCCTGATGAGCAAGCAACCTGCAGGTGAAGTTTCACCTGAAGACATGATGAAGCTTCCTCAAGGAGGAAGCTTCCTCCTTGAGCAGCACAGGTGACGTTAAGAGCCCAAAACTGAAGGAAGCTTCCACTAGATGGAAGCTTCTCTAGAGTAAGGCAGAGCTGGCAGCAGTCATGAACAAGCTGAAGGAAGCTTCTCGTACAAGTGGTCAACTTGCCAGGACCTTAAGTCTTAAAGGTGAAGGTCCTGCTAGTTTTCAGCGTCCCATCATCTCCTAATTCATCACAGCTAGAAGCTGTAGTACCGTCTCCAGACCATGTGCAAGGCTGCACTCCTTAGAACCGGAGCACCTTCAACCAAGATTCTGCTTGAGTTCCTCCTCAGACCTTTGTAATCCTGGCACTTGCATGCCAACGTGGGTGGAGGACAATGTTGGTGATCCCTCGAGGATCCCCGTTTGCTTGGCAAGCTCCGCAAGCCTGGGAGGAGGTCAATCCTTCCCAGGCCCGTGTATGTCATGAGAGGAAGGTCAACTTGGCAGGAGGACGCCCTGACATCCTAAAGGCTTTTCACTGTTGCAATGGTGGCTGTGCCGATACTCTTGTTCTGACAGCCTTGACAGTCTAGCAAGGTGTTTTGCACCCGTTGAGGACCATGAATTTTGTTAGAGCGCACTGCTAAGCTTCTTTCTTTTGCGAATTTCTCAACCAAGAATACAAGGCTTGCTTGCTAGGCATAAAAGATCATACAGTAGGAGGGGACTCCCTTGTTGCATCAGAGCACGTAGGGACTTTGTAGCTACAAGCTCACAAAAATCAACATGGTATATGAGTAGTAGGTTGTGATCTTCGTGGTCACTAGACAATTTCCTCCATAAAGCATTCTGAAGAAGCATCTCCAAGCATGGGAGCAGTGTGTTGGCAGCAGATTGTTGTGGGAGAGCTCTCATGCCAATGAAAACAACATACGTGTGTGGAATCCACCGAACATTGGAATTGTACCTCCAGCTTGTCTAGCTCTCAGAATGAGCCATTAGCAAGAGTAATTTAGAGAAAAGATCTACTTAGCCCTGAGCATTCCTCAAGACGGCTAATGGAATCAACAATGTGGTGGTAATAGCAAGTCAGGCCATCACCATCAGTGGCGGTGTCTCCACAACCGCAACAAGGCTGGGTGCCTTTAGAGTAGCTTGGATTTAAGCATTCGCATCAACAGTACCCTTCAAGAGTCATGGATCCGTCAGTAGAGGAAGTGGAAGAAAAGGAGGAAAAAAATGGAAGGGAGAATGTAACATAACAATAAGTTGAGAAGTGACAAGAGTTCCTTTGGCAGCAAGCATCACGAACACTCTTGGAAGTAGCCCATAGCAAGTGAAACACCTCATGGCACCCGACATGTCCTTAAGGGTGTACGTGGAGCAATAAGAGCAATAATGAGTTTGA
Source organism: Penium margaritaceum (assembly GCA_023375785.1). Lineage (NCBI taxonomy): Eukaryota > Viridiplantae > Streptophyta > Zygnematophyceae > Desmidiales > Peniaceae > Penium > Penium margaritaceum. The sequence continues at coordinate 261,493 of SZWC01001802.1, read as the reverse complement.
TCTTCTTCCAAAATGTTTGAAAAGGAGGAGAGGACGAAGAAGAAGTCCTCCATGATAGTGGAGGAGGTTCACATCCTTTGTTGTTTGGATCTGGTACATCAACGGTAGAAGCTGAATACCGAGCTATATTGTTTGGCTAAGAGCAGCCACAAGAACCTTCACGTCAGCTTTGTTGTGACGATGAAACTCAAGCCAGTAGCAGCACTCTTGATCCAAAGCAACAGTGCATTCTTAAGAAAGGACGTGTCATGTCCAAGGGGAGAGGAAGAATGGACTAAATCCTGTCACGTTGGCAAGTGGATGGAGTAAGCCCACCTATTGGCAGATGGTCTGCGCAATCGAGCTATGGTCCATGAACAACATTCCTACCATATCGGCAGACAGTTGTAGTATGCCCACCTCTAATCAGGTGGCATGCATAATGGAGCATTATTTTGATCGACGATCCTGATGTGTTGGCCGTTGATGGAAGTAAGCCCATCTTATCCAAGGTGGCATGCGAGTTGGATTCATACTCCACGGTGTCAAAAAGCGCACCTCGTAGAGGTGGCATGCGTGACAGAGCACCATTCCACAAACAAGGAGGTGGTGGAGTATGTCACGCTGTGATTGATCGTGTGGCAGCAGATATGTGGGGCCTTGAGTGCATCCTCAATAATCCGGGTCTTCACCCATGAGGAGAGGAAGTGAGAGAAAGTAAAGATATCCATACAAATGAAGAGAACTAGAGGTTCCTGACAACAAGACTTCTGATTTTGCGACAAATCATCAACCTGTAGTGAGCATTGCAGAAGGAAAGGGAACATTAGGAGAAAATTAGATGTTGCCAATTTTCTCCTCCGTCCTTTGTGGAGATGCATGGAGAAGCGCATGCCATCGTTGATGGAGGCAATGTCACATGATCAACTCCCTTGTGCAACGAAGCAGCAAGCCGACCACTCTAACCCATTATTTTGTGCAAGAAGCATAAATCATGGCCATTGCAAAAGAGAGGGAGTGCAGTGGAATGACTGTAGAGTTAAGAAAGTAACTTCTGGAAGCTCATGAGAAGGACCTCATTGTGCTACTTAGACGGGACCGGAGTAGGTCAGATCAATTACCTGAACCGAAGAGGTCCTCCGCCCTAATAGCATGAAGTATGGCCGCATGATGTCTCGGGCTGCTTAAGCAAAAACATTCAATGGCTTGCAGATGACTATGTGGACGAGCTGGAGGTGGAGCAAAAACTGACGAGCAATTGATGCCAAACCATTTACAACAGCAGATGCTTCTACAATATCTGCAAGAGCATCCCTCGCACCTTCTTTACCAAAGTGCAATGAGCGTACCTGAAAACTTCCAGTCAGATTTGTTGTCGAGGCTACCTGATGATGTTTTCATTTCGACAAGCAGAAGGAGCCATTGTAGTTGTGTGCACGCTGTACGTTTAGAGTAGTGGGAGAACAGGAAAGTCAACGAAGCCTGTTCTGAGTGTTCCCAAAAATTAGCCCACTTTGCCACATACTTGGTACTTAAATAGGCCAGATAAGAACATTGACCTGCAGCAGCCCTACGTTTTAGGAAAGCACAGAAAGCGACTTGATTAGGCTGCTGGAATATTTAGCCCCCAAAAAATGTAGGGGGGGGAGAGGAATCGCTCGCTTGCTCAAGCAAAGAAGGACATGAAAAGAGAGGATAGACAAGTAAGTCACTTGCTTGTGCGAGTGAAATTGATCCTTGTCTGTGCAAGCTCAATGGCTTGCCAATGAGCGAGGGGAAGGGGGAGGTCCGTGTTGGACCAAACCATCTTACCATGATGGTGAGTTGGTGTAGTGTGAGATGTCGCGACAACAAGCTCAAACGTGACAAGACCATTGCCGCAACCATGGCCTCAACCGTAGCGGAGCCCTGTTGCGACATAGTGGCAGTAGTGAGCGTGAGGAAGGCCCTCGCTGCTTGCACGGCGGGCCCAAGAGAGCAGGCCTGAATAGCGCAAGATGAAGAAAAGAGAAAACAAAAGAAAGCTGCTCGTGACGAGTTTGCACGGCCTCCACGCTCTCCACAAGGATCTTGCAAGGGATCTCCAGCCAACTAGGAAGAAATAGACAAATAAAGGGCAGGATTTGCTGGTCAGTGAGGAGGGAGCTCCAAGATTGTCGGGGGACGTCAGCATGACAGACATATGAATGATGATGACCAAGATCGGCCAGCAGAAGCCATGGATGGAACAAAACGTTTTAAAAATGCCACAAGTGGGGTTGGTTACAACGACAATCAAAGTGACGAAACGGAACAGCCGGTATGGCTATATTACAAGGGCAGAATGGCCTACTCGTAGCAAGCATGCAAAGAACAGGTCTATGGGCTGGAAGTGCACTCAGAAGTTCAATAACCATGGGTGCAAGCGATAGGAGCATTTGACTACAAGGGCGGAGCATAGTGCAACAGAGGGGCAGCTAACTGAGATTACAAGAGTTGCAAAGCGCGAGCTAACTGAGGTTGCATCGGTGATTAAGGCAATAAAATTTCTCTTCATATATCTCACATCGGAGGTCTCGGCAGTTGTCCCAACAGGTGGTCCTAAAAGTGCTCCTGCCATGCAGTTGCCACCTCACATGACACATCCTTGACATAGCGCATGTGGGACAAGGTGCATGTAACCAGAGAGTTGTTTCACCAACAAGCAACTACAAAAGACTAGAACAGGAAGATGACACCAACCTCACCAAAACCGTTTTGTAGTGTCACCCATGTACTCAAAACCAGAAAATGGCTCTCGAGAGTCCGAAAAATGCCAACATGAACCGAGAAGAAATTATGACGGAGTGACCTCATGGAAATGTAGGCAAAAAGCAGCAACCGAGTGCATAAACGGCTCCAATGACTTTTTTCATCCTCTTCTACCCTCTCAAAAAATTGTTTCTAGCATCAAATTCAATAGCACAATCATTGAGGTTGAGTGTTGGAGTGATTGATATGCTAATTTACTGCTTCAACATGACTCATATGGCATTCCAATCAGAGGCTCTGTGAAGATTTTACAATTTTTTTTTCCGTGAATCCACCAGGTGCGGCTCGGCTGAGACTCTTGATGCAGAAGTTCCAGATTTTCTCTGAAGAGGAGCCTTAAGGGGTGTGAAAGGTACTTTGTGGACAAGCATGTGCATGATGAGAGCGCATGCTACTGGCACCGAAGACAATGGCACTCAGGTCAAGAGGGGCTTTTGAAGAATAAGCCAACATGCAGCTTGAACAAAAGCCTCTACAACATCATCTAAACTGTGCGTGAAGCCCAGACCCTTGGATCTTCATGGGTTAATCCGGTGCAAGCTTCAGGTGGATCCTGATTGACAGACTTGATGCTGTAGCATGGTAACATCAACAACCCAAAGAGGAAGGCCTGATGAGAAAGCAACCTTGAATTGTAGTTTCACCTAAAGACCTCATGAAGCTTCCTCAAGGAGGAAGCTTCCCTTTCGTGCAACACATTTGTCTGTAAGAGCCCAGAAATGAAGGAAGCTTCCACTAGATGAAAGCTCTTTTGGAAACAAGCAAAGGTGGCAGCAGACCTGAACAAGTTGAAAGAGGCCTCTCATTCAAGTGGTCAACTTGCTAGGACCTGAAGTGTAGAAGGCGGTCGTCCAGCCAGTTCTCGGAATCCTAGCATCTTGAGATTCGTCACCTTTAGTATCTGTTGTACTATCTCCAGACCATGTGCAAGGCTCAATGCCTTAGCAACGGAGCACCATCAACCTAGATGCTACTAGAGTTCCTTCGAAGACCCCTTGAAACCTGGCACTTTCATGTCAGCCTGGTTGGAGGACAATGCTAGTGATCCCTCCAGGATCCCTGTTAGCCTGGCAAGCTCTACTAGCCTGGGAGGAGGTCAATCCCTCCAAGGCCCTTATAAGCCCAAAACGTTCTGTTAGCCTGGGAGGAGGACGCGCTAACATAAAAAAGGAATTTCATTGTTGTGACAGTGGTTTTGCAGAGACCCTTGTCCTCACAACCTTGACAGCGTAGCATAGCGTTGCACCCCAATTTAGGGCCGAGAGTTATGTTAGAGCGCACTGCTGAGCTCTTTTGCATAGTTGTTGTTCCTTGTATAGTACATGTTCTTTGAAAATGATTCAACCTCACAGTTCTTGCTTCCATTAACTTCTCAACCAAGTGTACAAGGATTGCTTGCTCGTCATAACATATCCTACGACAGCGAGGGACCCCTGTTACATTAGAGCACGCAAGGGCTTTGTCGCTGCAAGCTGAAAAAAACCAACACATGTGGATGTATTTGTACATATATCCATATCATTATATACATGCATAGGTGTATGCATATGTGTACGTATATATATTTGTACACATGTACTTATATATCCACTTATATGCATTTTTATGCGTACAAAAGTACAAATGTGTTCATGTTTATCCATTTTATACTTTTGAAGATACAAGGGGACTTTTGCGTAATATGTTTCTTGAATATATGTATTTGTGCAAAGGTTTTGTTCTTTATTTTGGAGATTTACTTCAACATGTTTTGTTATGTTAAATTTTTGTGCCAAATCTTTGCTCATGGAGCAAATTGTTTAGTGCATTGAATATGATCCATGTAGGAAAACATTCTTGTCAATCATCATAAAGCATATTGATGTCTATTCCAATACAATGTGAGATCCACTTCAACATGTACGCTTGAATTAATAACATTGGTGAGGGAGGGAATTTTTATTCATGATTGCATGGAGATCCATACATGTTGTGCAAATACAAAAATTGGAGCACATTTTGATCTCCTTCACTAAAGGGAGCGATCATGAGTAGCATAATCTGACTAGAGGTTAGTTTTTTTCGAGTGATCCATCCCAAAACCCCCCACCCCCCTGACATGGGTTGTACGTGTTCATGACAGTCTTCTCATTTGTGAGGATATGAAATTCAGGATAGCATGCGTTTTGTGTAGTGGACATCACACATGCCATCTTACATGCGTGAGTTTTGAGTTTTTCATAGAAATTTAAAGGAAAATTTTGAAAATAAGTAGACCTACAAAACTTCAGAGATACGGTGGGCAGATACATAAGAGTCCCTAGCAATACCAACATAGAAAGCTTGGCCAAAAATTTTTTAGTGCAGATTTTTGAGCCAACATCCAAAGAAGGCTTGATTTGTGAAGGGCTTAGAATAGTTGGCGTTACAATCAAGCTGACTCAAAATCATTACAAGATTTATTAAAATAGCCAGAGTTGAGCTCACATGAATGGACAACATATATATTTTCAATACGTGCGAGTTTTGCCGCGGCTATTGTAAGGAATCTCATAAGCTCCAGGCTTTGTGAAAGGTCATTTTGCTCTTTTGACAATGTTTCTTAACATTCTTAACAAAACTGGCCATGTCATAAGTCGTATTTGAAACAAACTGTCGCTTGATGTCAAATTTGGCCATAATAGAGTGCAGTTTGCAACCTGCCCTACTGTTCTAGCTATGATTCAATGCACATCAGCTCCTCCTTTCAATTATGGCAATGACATTGGTGGACAGGTTAAGGATTGCGCGAGCAAGCAGTATTGAAAAAAACATCACTTGAAACACTCAGAGATCTCATAATGCCATTAAAAAACCAGAAGATAAACACATGGTTTTAAGAGTTACAATATGAGCCTTCATACATGATCCAAATGATAGAATCATAATAGCTGAAGTAAATGAAATTTTACTTAGTATTTTAAAGTTATTCAAAGCATATTACGCCAATAAAACGTAATGGGTATTGATGTTTGACTCTTAAATCTTCATAAGATTGGCAGATTATCCAAAAAAATCATAGATCATCGAAAGCATGAATTGTTTAAAAAAATGATGAGATTATCATCGATTTGCTGAATTATGAACATAATCCAACATATAGAACTCTTAAAATACGTTCTTACAAGATAAATTTCAATATAACAATAATTTCTTATTTGTAAGTATTTCAACATTGATATGTATGTTTATGCATTTAAATGATGAGAATACTATATGTTTCATATCAGTGCATGATCCGAAATGATTAAAAATTCACATTTTTTTGACTTTCTAAATATCATAAGTTTTCATAAATGATTTTTTTTTGCATATGTTTGCATTTGATTCCCTTTATAGAGTAGGATTCTCTTCAATTGACTGCCACTTGGATCTTTCTTGGGTTTCCCACTGGAAAGAATCAATCAACTTTAAAAATGCATCATCACATGTTTTTGGAGTAAATGATTTCAAATTATGAGATATTGACTAATAATTTAGCTATAAAAGCATCAAGTGGCTATAATATTAATTTAAATTCTTAGAATATTTTTTCGCATATTTTGTAATGTTTTCTGCCTTAAAGGATATACAATCACAGGTATTTATATTCTTTTCTATCTTAAAACTCACAATTCATGAGATAGAGGGACAAAAAACGTAGGGAAACATATGGGATAGAATATATGTCAGAAAGGTTTTCTCATCTATTCACAAAATTCATGGATACATCTATTCAGAATACCGTTTCTTGATTTTTTCACCTAATGAATATTGAAAATGCACACAACAATATCTCTACCTATCATAGTCTTACGAATGCTTTTGATTATTTTATAATCCTCAGAAAAGTTTCATTTTATTTCACTTTTGCTATTTCTAGTTTGACCTCTTGGATCATGATGAAGAATTAAAACTCTTTCCTTTGATGCATGTTTTTTAATCTTCTATTGTTTGAGAATGGCTTTCAAAGATCCAAATTTCTTGGCTACACAACCATGTTTGTGATGACCGCATTCTCAGCTACACTTCAATGAAGGAGCCTTCGTGCAATGGATTATGGCTAGAATAGTAGGACAAACTGTGGACCGTAGTCAATAATGGCGAAATGTGACATTGAGCAAAACGTTTTGGCCAGTCTAGATGATGATGTCAAGCCAGGGCTTCTTTTCACACGATGACAAAAAACATGGCCAAAGGAGAAGAATGACCTTTCTGAAAGCTTTGCTTGGCTATTCAAGAGGAAGATATGGTGTGAGGACATACATTGCAGCTTCGGATTTGCTTCTGTTTTCCATCCCCACTCATTGTCACCTCCTAGTGAGCCCAAATTCTTCAGGTCACCCTCTATTGTCATGGTTGGGAAGCGTCGAATATGCGCTTGTGGTTTCGCCCACCCACCTCTTCATTTACCCACCAACATCAAGGATGGCTTTTGGTCGGTGCCTGCAAAGCGGATGGAAGACAATTCCAACTAGGTGGTCACACTGAAAATCTAGTCAACCTTGAAAAATTTATGTTTAGGTCGCGTTTGAACTCTCAAAGCCAACATTTTTTTGTTGTACATCACAACTTTCAATGTTTTGCAAAGCATCACATTCTATGAAATATCTGTGACCCACGAATTAGGATGGAGATTTGCAATGTATGGAAAATATTTACTTTCACCTTTTTTTGCATAATGTCATTGGCCGAAAGCACCTGAATTCATCCTTGCACTGTTTATCTCTTGATTATGGAGGTCGCAGAAATGACGGCCTAGGATTTGAAGTCCACAACTGGAACAAGAGGTCTGTGTATTCCCCATTTCAGTTTTGAGAACCACTTTGTCGACATGGATAACCCCTCTAGCCCTATTGCCCATAGCTACATTGTCGTTCCTCGCTAGGCAGCTGTCATCACATAAAGCAATTTTCCATCTGTGTAACGCGTGAAGGTGTACGGCCTAGTCACTCGTTTACCAATCATGGACTACCCTATGATGGCAAACTCCGATGCATGATTATGTGTTGCATCAAACGTGCTCTAAGATGAATGTTGAAGCATCCGTGTATGTCGCCCCTCAAGAATTTTCACTCAACGAAAGGCGTAAGCTCCTCCTACCCAAGGGTCTTATACTCTCATCGTACGTCCTTGCTGCAATGAGGATAAGGAGATCGAAAAAGCGGAGTTGTTCCTCCCCCCTCACGTGCAAAATCTGTCGCCATGCCTCGTGCTTGGGCAGATCCGTGCCACACTCAACAGCTCCTTGATGTTGTGTGCCAAGTTCCACTTGCAACTTGTGCCCACTATTATTGCTGCTCACAACATGGCTTGATGTGTGCAACTTGTTCCACACTAAGATCAATGATGAGCGCTCTATGTAGCACAATGAGCTGCAGGTCTACAATGTTACACAATTTAGCACTCGACTCCAGACACTGAAAAAGGGCTATCGTGAACTCACACTATTGGCAAACATTAGTGTCTTAAGTTTGGTTGAAGGGATTCCAGTGCTATAGCAAGTCGATTTGGACTCGTTCTTGGTGAAGAGAAGGGAGGGACTCGTCAAGTGGAAGGACGCCCAGTTTTGCTGGCTGTAAGAGTGCTATGACTTGTGACCGGAGGAGGTAGCTGACGAGGGCTTCGCAAGGACTATGCTAGCAATTTAGGCACTAGTGGATGAGTACAATGAGGGTCAAGACGCGTCCTTGCACTACAATGCCATTGTTCTCTTGCATAACGAGGACATCAACTTTGTCTAAGCGGGGGAGGGCACAGTCAACATCGAAAACTGCAATGCCAAAGTTGACAAAGACAACTACGTTTCCAATGGGCAGGTAGAAGAGGACACCAAACCCTTAGACAACTCCAATGGGGACGTCGATAGCAACTTTAAATCTACAATATAGCCTAAAGCAGCCGTGTACACGCGGTAAAACGTAGACGGAGGACACCAAAGTTGTTGGAGGAGGGGCCATGCTGGCACTTCTATCGGTTTTTGGAGTGCATTTTGGTGGCGGATGTGCGAGAGAGGATACTACTATGGAAGCTGTGGCTATTGTACAAGGCGGCTTTGATTGTGCTGATGGTGGGGTGGGATATGTGGTACGTGGTGAGGTGATTGAAGGTGGGGGGCAGGAAGCATGCGTGCGAGCTGGTGATGGTGGGGGAACTAGGTGTGGGTGGTGGTGGTGGGCTAGTAGTGGGTGTGAATGTGGATGCGGGTGGTGATGGTGGTGTGCCATGTGTGCGTGGTGGTGGTGGGTTGATTGTGGGTGGTCATGGCAAGCCGAGTGTGTGTGTAGTTGGCGGTGTTGGAGCCGGTGTGGGTGTGGGTGGTGGGCTATGTGTGGGTGTGGGTGTGGGTGGTGAGCTGTGTGTGGGTGTGGGTGTGGGTGGTGGTGGTGGGCAAGGTGTGAGGGTGGGGGTGGGTGGTGGTGTGGGTGTGGGTGGTGAGCTGTGTGTGGGTGTGGGTGTGGGTGGTGGTGGTGGGCAAGGTGTGAGGGTGGGGGTGGGTCGTGTTTTGGGTGTGGGTGTTGTTGCTTGTGGTTGACTGGTTGTGGGTGTGGGTGTGGTCGGTGGGCGGAGTGTGGGTGTGGGTGGTGATGGTGTGCCGGCAGTGGGTGTGATTCGCAATTGTGAGGTGAATGTGGATGTGAGTGGAGGTGGTGGGGCAGGTGTCTATGTGGGTGGTGGGGTGGGTGCGAGTGTGGGTGGTGGGCCGGGTGTTTGTGGTGGTGGACAAGGTCATAGTGTAGCCAAGATACTTTGGATGTTTGAGGAGGGAAATGGTGCACTATTTGCCTCTGGTCTACATGGCATATTGGTAGAAAGTACGGTCGCAGTTGCGGCAATCAACTTAACTCAACTGTTTCGGAGTTTCCAGGGGTGTGACACGGGCTCGTGGGTGCGCCTTGCGAAGATAATCATCAACAATTCTGGCCATCTTGGTAGGGCACAAAAGTGGAAACTGCTGCGGTACGTTTCCCTTAACTCAAAAACTGCTGAGGAATTTCCAGTTGCATGCTCGGAGGTACAAGCAAGCTGGGCTGATTCAGGAAATTTAAAATAGCCACGGTGGTCAATGTGGAACGGGCTGAACTCTAGACTGGATTTTTCATGGGTTTCGTTTTTTTATACATTTTTGTTTGGGTGAAGGAAATGGCTTAGAATAGAGTATTTTGTGCAGCGGCTTAGTCCGCAAGACACAATCGTGCCTATAGCATATGCTATGCTACTTGATGTAGGCTTTGTGCGGTAACCACAATTAGACCATGTAATCTTGAATGATTGATTTCTCAATTACAAATTGTGGCCCTTGTGTGATCATAATGACACTAAAATCATGATAAACATTAACGGAATTCAACCGTAATAGGTGAATTCGTGGAGCCATTGCGACTCACTTAAAGCAAGGGGACAATGCAAATGCTTGAAACATGTTATGAAGGATAATTGGGCAAGAGGAAACTTTGTATCGTAGTCTATTGAAAATGATTTACTACTTTCCTTCATACATGCACAGTACATAGTTTTTTCTAGAATGCATGTATAGGGCGCTAGCTAGCTGCTCCCTAGAGATACTGTATTTGGTGATCCAGCAAATGGAAATGGAGCATCCTCGTTCCTATTTTGAGCCAACCTAGAGGCATCCACATTCACTATGTGTTCTTACAAGTAGGAATCATAAGACATGCGCTCATGAACATGTTGTGGAGGATGTAGCACAAAACAAAAGGGTCACGTTATACACGTAGAAAAATCCCCTGCATGCAATCCAAGATTACGAACTTATGCTTGAGATGACCTATGAATCTCTCTTTTCTTATGCGTAGGGTGGAGTGCTGCAAACTATATAGTTCTTTGAATGTCTATGGAATTGCCAGTGCTTTGTTATCCACCTCCTCACTCAAAATGTACTCAACACCACAATATGTTGTGGTGTTGTGTTTTGTGGTACCTACACAAAAATGGATAACCAGCATCACTAAGATAGAATCTCCCATCAGGGCACATGAATCCCTTCATCCAAGTGTCCCACAGAACGCGTTTCTCATGTGTGCTTCCCTCCCAACCTTGAAGCACCCTTGTGATAATCCCATCAAGTGCCACGGACATCATGATGTTCTTCGTCTTGTGACATTTGCGATTGAATTAACAACCTTGGTCAGCCTTAGGCCCCCATGCATTGATGTGTGTGGCATCTATGGCCTTATAGCAGTATTGAAACCACGGCATCCATCTGGTATGTTTATGTTTGTTGGGTGGAACAAGGGCTAGGATCCTTGCTACGAGGATCGTTGTGCTTCGAGAGCAATTACAAATAGATTAGAAAGCTAGCTCTAAATGACTGTAGTTTTTCACAAATATAGTACAAGAAAGAGTAAAGCAAACACAGCTTAGCTAAAGACTAACTTTGGAGTTACACGCATAGACAGAGCTCTTAGCCCATAGCTTGAGTCTTGGGCAATGTTTGGCCACCTCTTCTAGGTATTCATGCCTTTAAGTAGACAAGGGCATCCTCCTCCCCAGGCTAGCAGAGTGCTGCCACGGTTACTTGGGTCTTGTGAAGAGTTCATAAAGAGTCTTGGCCTCAAGTGATGTTTTGAACTAGCGAAGGTTGCTGTGGTAGACTGCACGCAAAAGCTTGTGATAACTGAGTTGTATTTTGAAGACTGTGAGATTAGCCACCTTTTATAGGAGGCTACCGGCAAGTTGATAGCTCTCCAGGCTATTGGAAGCTTACGGCCACACGTGGGAAAATTCTTAGCATGGGAATCTTCTTGTAGAAAGTAGCCGCTCACGTAGCTCCTGCTGCTGAGTCATGCATAGATGTGAAAATGTAGAGCGGTCCGCGCTTTTGGATTTCCATGTGGCTAATGACTCGTGCATGCATGCTATGATGGAGTGTTGTGTCATTCATGCATGCATTGATGTAGAGCGGTCCCAACTATAGGTCTTGCATGTTGCTGCTGAGTCGTGCTTATGTAGTAGCTGATGTAGGGCGGTCCTCACTGCCCAGTAAGGTGTAGCCCGACCTTGAAGACACCTAGTCAGAACATAGAAGTGCGTAGTCGCACTACACAGCTGCTGACTAGTCTCGGTTAGTAGGCATGCATAACCCTCATGTGCATGCACAACACAGTATTTATTAGCTTGAGGGTCCATTCCGCCCATGGGCCTAGATGCCAGAATTAAATGTGGCCTATACAAGCGGTAAAAACTCCATCGTTGAACACAGGAGTTTTTGAAAGAAAATTCCCTAACTTCTTGCAAGCTCCTCCGATTCCAAAACCGACTGCTCTAGATTGACCAGAAAAATTGGCGAAGTTATTGTCACCCCTAACATAATATACTAGGCAACTTTAGATGCAACTTGGTCATAGTTTGGCGAGGTGATGTTACAAACACCCAAGAGATGCTTTGAATGCATTACATGACGCAAGTGACAACCAAATTATTTACTAAAGTGTTGATACATCTGGACACGACGATTCTTTCCCCTTCCCTCAACAACCATGTTGAGAAACATGGCAACACTCTACTCCACAGTGACATATGACGTTGTCTCCTGGTCAACTACAAGGAGCATGCGGGTGATAAAGTTGAACGACCATGGATCTATTCGCCAAATGTTGTACACATGATGTGCGTTTGTCTTGAATCTTAGTTGTTCTTGAGTGTAGGCACAGTCGTTTAGGGGGCACGACAGGTAAAGCTTTTTGTGAAGGGGCAGAGCAGTGTAGAGGACCATGATTAGAACAATAAGGATTAATTGCACTTGTACTTATTTAGGATCCATTGTGCTGGTGCAATGTGAGGATATGGAGAGTTCAACATAGATGGCTTGCGGGTACTTGAGGCAAAGGATGCAGAAGGGAGAGGGTCAAAGTTGGTGCATCTAATGCACGTAGCGATCTTTGCGATGTACTGCAGTGAGGTTGGGTTACGTTTCTCATGTCCAATCCTAAGCTACGAAGGGCAAAGGAGGGTTCGTTTGGTAATCTAGACATGCAGGAATACAAAAAGTCGCAACGTCCACTTAGGCGATGGGACTTATTCCTTGTACGGTTGCATGTGCGTTGCACATGCTATGACGTCATGCAAAGATACATTTTGCTTTTAGAATTTGAAGGGTCAATTTCTTTGTGAGCAACATGCAGAAGTATAAACTGGGTTAGGTGATTTGACATGAAGCTTATTCATAGAACTTGTCTCATCACAAAACGTATTTGAAGTATGTAGCCTCAATGTCTGTGAGGTCCTTTCGCGAATGCTTTTCAGATTTTCATTATGTGCCTGTACGTATCCACATGTTCTTTCCTCATCCAAAATGTTTCATGCTAATTATAATAGGGTTACATTCTACGATGTAAACATTTTGCAGAGAAACCACAACCCAAACTAGGTTTATCATTTTTTAGTATATATTTCTTTCCATTCTAATGAAGAACAAGTAATGCAATATAAATTACATAACGTTTCACTCAAACTCAAATTAAACATGCCTTCATAAAATTTAAAATCATGTAACGGTGGTATCTAATTTAAGGAAAGGTATCTATTTAAAATCATGTAAGGGTGGGTGTAAGGGTGGCAATCTGGAGAAAGGGAAACATTGTATATTATTACAATGCACAAAGGAATATTTTTTTCAAATATCGCTTCAAACATGAAACATAAAATATCTTCATGATGATAAATCTTAAATGGGAGAAATTATGTGAAAACGTTTTGCAAGGACGGAATTCTTGTCATTTCTCATAGAAATCAAACAATTATGATAATGAATTCTTGAAGCATGATTAATCGTTTAACCAAATCAAACATAAGTCTTAAATCATTTATATGAAATAAATTTTCTAAAGGACAAGTTACGGGGAAAATTATATAGGTTTCATTTTTTGTTTCTTTTACATAGATAAACTTACATCTCTTTACAAATTAGGTTTAGCAATGTTGAGTTTTTTTATACTGAAATCGTTTAGTTTTATCAATCTTCATATCGATATTAGAATGTATAACAAGTTTTCAATGTAAAACAAAACAAAAATTTCACATTAATATTCCGTCACAAGAAATATAAAAAATTATGGAAAATATTAAAAAATATGTTTGAATCATGTATGAAATTTTATGGTTCATCCAGAATCAATGAGAATGATATTTTCGTATATGTGGAATGCAAAATTTCATCCTTAAGAATGTTTTTTATTTTAATATTCATTATCATAAAAGAGAATTCATTGATTCTTCATGATGGAAATAACATTGGAAAAGAATGTTTCTGTACATTGGAATAAGATATAATTTTTCCCGTTTCCTCAGCATTACATTATTTAAAATGTTTATGAAGGCATTGAAAACTTGATTTTGATTGATGATTCATGTAATGTGTAAATCATTGTTTTCTATATATGAAAGTAGAAAAAAAACGATCTGCAATGTGTATGGATTTTCACATTCTTCATTTCTCTTAAACTTAAACGTTCATTGATTCTTAACATATAGTCAGAGTGAAAAGAAAATGGTTTTATCACAATTGTTATAGATTTACTCGTTTAATAACCATGGAAATTGATGTGCGAATATTTTCTATTGGATAGACCTAGTTTGTGCTGTGGTTTCTGTGCAGAATGTTTCTTTCATAGAATATAGACCTATAAGATTTCTCGTAAAACCTTTCTTCTTAGGAAAGATCTACATGATTTTGAGCACAGAATGAAAGTTTGAAAATCATTTGCGAAAGGATCTTGCAGAGATCGAGGATACTTTCTAGAAATAAGTTTTGTGGCGGGACTGAATCTGTGAATAATGTTTCAAATTACTAAGAAAAGTAAAATTTGTACTCATTCTAACAAATTTATTGTCCCTTCAATTTTCACTAATCGTAATTAGATATAATTTTGCCCATGACCCCACCCTTTTATTTTATTCAATTTTTATGAAGGCGTTTGAAATGCGAGTTTGAGTTACATGTTTTTTGTATATTGCGATGGTTTATATTAAAACATACTAAAAAATGAAATTTGTTCATTTTTTATTTGAGTCCTTTCAAATGAATTCCAAATTCAATTAGTTTCCTTTCCCTATTTTCAGAATGAAACCTACATATTTTCTTTCTTGTATTTCTTCATTGAACTGTGTAATAACCACTAAAATTGATGTTTGAATGTTTAATATTAGATTGACCTTGTTCGGGCTTAGGTTTTTGTTCAAAATGTTTCCCTAGTACAATGTAGACGTATAAGTTTTCTGATGAAACCTTTTGAATTAGGAGAGAGCGTCTGCATAAGTTCTCGCACAGAATGAATTTTTTAAAATCATGAGCAAGTGGACCTCGCATAGGTAGAGGCCACTCATTTCAAATAAGTTTTTTGCAGCGACCAGTATTGTGAATTTGTTTCAAGTCGAATTACCTAAGACAATTAAAGTTTCTGCTCGTACCTAAAGAAGTAATTGACACAAAATTTTAACCCGTGAAGAGGAAAATAGGTAACACGCGGTCATCCGGACAGGCGCGAAACGAAAGTGGGTGAAGCACCGCCGGTTCGCCCACTCTTCTCGCACTGAATTTCCGGGAGAGCCGGAAATGACCGTCACGAAGTGGGTGAGTGGGACGCGCATTCCCACTCACCGTTTGCCAGCCACGGCATTTGAGCAAGCAGTGGCCGAGGGAGGTCCTGCATAACCGACGGGGTGGGGGCGAAATGATGGGCGAGAGGTAAAGATCGCCGCGCGTCGTGCGGCGCGACATGCAAACCATGGCCGACAGCTCGCACTGCCGTCAGCACGTGACTCAGGCTGCCATTCAAAGGAGGGGAACGTAGCTCTCGTTCCCTCTCGCAACCACACACCCNCCCCCCCCCCCCCCCCCCCCCCCGCCCAACCTCACCCCCCTTGTGTAATGTCGCGCGCGTGGAGGTGATGTCACCGTGGCTCCCATCTGTAGGGCGCCGTGACTCCCGCTGTCCAGTGAATGAGCAGCCAACGGCCGTGTACAACCGCTGGGCGTGGACCTCCCCCGCCGACCAAAGATAAAGCAAGCAGGCAGGCATTGCTCT
This sequence comes from Penium margaritaceum, assembly GCA_023375785.1. NCBI lineage: Eukaryota > Viridiplantae > Streptophyta > Zygnematophyceae > Desmidiales > Peniaceae > Penium > Penium margaritaceum. Next base: position 245,681 of record SZWC01001802.1, on the reverse strand, counting down.
AGCCGACAAACCAGTTGCATTCCATCAACGACCTCGAGCACAGAGAGAGCGACGTACGAGATCCTTACGGCAAAGTGGCCTCTTTGACTGCATAAACTGCTTCGAATCCCAGTCGGAGAGCACCAACGCTCCCGAACCTGTCGTAGCCATGGCAGTTGGATTGAAGTGTCAAGACTGCACTTCAGTTGCTGCCCTGCAATCCTTGCAGACAACCGCGAGTTCCACACCCAACATGGGCTTCCAAAGCGCTGGCGAAGCGTCGGCCAATGTTGTGGAGATCGCCTGCGACGAATCGTCGCGCGGGCCTCCCGGCTCGTCTTCCACCCGCATTGCATCCTCGCACCGCCAACGTCACGTGTCGCGCCACCGCTCCGAGCCGCGACCGGGCCCCTCGCTCTGGAGCAGCGAGGATGAAGAGTGCTTTCAGTATGTCTTCGGATCCCCCAACTGGCCATGGTCTGGTTTACCTCCGGACCGTGCAGAGCTCATGACGTCTGCGCCGACACCGTCCAGCCCGCCGTCCGCCACGGTCACGCCCACGGTCTGGACTCCAGACCGTGGCTCCAGATTCTGGAGCCACCGCGTGTTCCACTCGACAATCGGAAGCCAACCGCCTGCTGGATTTGCCCATGGCGACCAGCGCTCCGCAATGTACGGACAGAAGCTTGAGCTAGGCCTCAGCCCGAGGCCTCACCCGCTCCGCAATAGCTGCGGTGTCTCCTGTGGCGAGCCTCACTGCCTCATATCACGCAGCAGAAGACAGCGCAGAAGTACGTCGCTTGGGGAACAGTTCACTTCGTGTGAATCTAATGGAGTCTCGCGAGTTGGTTCCTCCATTGTCACTTCATCCTCAACCATCATATCCTTCTCCCCTTCTCCCCTCCCCCCCTCCTCCTCCTCCTCCACCTCCTTCTCGTCCTCTTCCTCCTCATCCTCCTCCCCCGCCTCCTCTTCTTC